>PVIJ01008307.1:0-75355 GCA_004024925.1 Scalopus aquaticus
TCTCTCCTGCCTCGCCCGCTGCTCCCCTCAGCAGTGTGTTTCTGATCTGCCTGTTCTGCTCCTCACTCTGCCTCTGGTGAACCCTCTCACTGCCCCACGCCTCTGGCCTGTACCCTAAATAAATCTTTTTTTAAAAAAAATAAAAAAAAATCGTAACAGAAATATGCAGTTTGGAAGGTCTCCCTGGCCACACAGACTTTCCTGGGAAAACGTACGTCCAAGGACAAACAGAAGGGGAAGCAGCAGCTTGCTGCAGAAAACCAACCACAACTGATTTTGCCGTTTGATGGCAAATGTTCTCTTTTGAGCACACGAGAATGGACTACAGCTTTGGAACATCTTCTATGATACTGTTAGCGGGCAGGGTGAGGCCTACCCCAGCGCCCCCCAACCTTTCTGTTCTAAATGGGTTCTTCCATCCACTCCATCAAGACAAAATAAGGGCTTAGTGTGTAAGACCTCAATAGAAAAAAACTTTAATATAATTAGTATATATTAAAGAGAAGAGGAAGAATATAATTTAGTTTCCAGTTAACCACTCAAAGTTACCCATCTTCCTCGAGGGGTAAATGTCCAGCCAAACAGGTCTGACCAAAAGCAGGGCCACTGAGGTCCAAGAGCCTGCCACAAGTCTAAGGCACCTTCTAGTGGGGACCCATAGGAAAGGGGCAGAAGGGGGAAGGCAAGTCTGGAAGGAAAAGAGCAAACTCAAAATCAGGATAAAGGCTGCCATCATCAGCCTCCCCACAGATCTCTCATCCACGTCTGTTTGAAGTGTTTCCTTCCATGTCCCCCAAGTTCCAGGTACAAGTCCAAGGCCGAGAAACAAGTACAACTTCTTCACATGTTTCCCCGATCCATGTGCTTCCTCTAAGTCTTTTTCTTGATCTCCATCGCTCTCCACTTCTTTTCTCCACCCTTCTCCCAGTCTTTCCTTGCTTCTCCTCCCAACCAGTTCCATCCTGCCTTAGGGTGAAGCAGGACACTTACACTGTCACAAATCCTCACTAGAATTTTCTCAAGCTGTGTAAATTTGAACTTCCCTAGTAACTTAGCTACAGCCAACTGCAGTGTTATCCAATCTCTTACCTGAAGACTTCTCTTCAGGTAATAGGCTAATAGGAACCCTCCAGCAAGTGAAGACTATATCCACTTCTCTGCTTAGAATTCTTCATCCAATCACCCCTCAATTACACAATGAGCATCTACTTGTGTCAGTGATCTACTGCTGCATGCAGATCAGCTAGACCTCGTGGCTGAAAGCAGGACGCATTTATTACCTCAAAGACTGTGTGTGGCAAGAATCTGGGCACAACTTACTGAATCCTCAGCTTCAGAATCTCGCACAGGCTATAAGCAAGGGGGTCACAGGGCTCAGGTCACTTTATGAGTTGACTTGGGAAAGATGTACTTCATGTTCACATTGCAAACCCAAGTTCCTTATAGACTGTGCCCAGTAGCACCCTTAGTTCCTTGTTCCTTGGGCTTCTCCAATATGGTAGTCTGCTTCATTGGCTTAACAAGCCATGAGGGTTGTGGAAAGAAAGAGAGAGAAAAATCTTCTGTAAGCTAATCATAGATATGACATGCCACAACTGGCCCAAGTACTACTATTAGAAAAGAAACAAGGAACTATATCCCCCCTCTCCACACTCAGGGAAAGAGGTCTACACAGGGTCTGAACACCAAGACCAGGCACCACTGAGATCCATGTCAGAAGCTGTCAAATGCACTGTATTATGGTTCTGCTCTTAGTGCTACTGTTACAGTGGTGGCCAAACAAATAAGTGCTTCTCTCCTGAATTCCACCATCTGTATGTGAGACACTGAATTTTGAAAACTCTATGGGTCGTCTATGAGGTGGAGATGGGACAAAGCAGAAGGCAGAGAAATTCAACCATGCTTCAGAGGTAGGATCTGAAAATTCCTTTAGAACTCACTAGAGCAACTCTCAATATATAGATAATGAGTCTATATACTCAATATATAGAGAGTATGCTAATAGGTATTAATAAGGAAGCAGAAAATAATTCCAGTAAAATTGTTGCTTTGAATCTCTTTAAAAGAGAATTCTTTCCACTTCTTAACTGCAAGTTTCCAGAACAGTTTACACTTTACCTTTTAGCCAAACTAAGGTGAAAACACTTGGATGTCAGATTTTTCCTGAAAGCAATTTTGACATGTGAGGTGCCTGCTATGGTGGAGAAAGAAAGCACCAGGGCAAGCTGGACAGGTTGCTATTTCCTCATCATTGATGCCCCCCCCACCTCCCCAAAGATGTGCACACCTGACAGTCCAGAATTTGGGACTATGTGACTTTATATAGCAAAGGGATATTACAGATATGATTAAGAATCTTGAAATGGAAAGGTTATCCTGAATTATGGGAATGGGTACAATTTAATTGCAAGAGTTCTCAAGAATGGAAAAGAAAGAAAAGTAGGGCAGAGAGATGCAATGGTGGAAGAGGCAGGAGAAAGTTAAAGTCTGAAAATGGAGGTAAAGAATCGAAACCTGCTAGTGACCCCTAGAAGCTGGAACAGCCCTTGGCCAACAGGGGCCTGAAGCCCTCAGTCCTACGGCCGAAGAAGTTCAATTCTACCAAAGCCCGAAGGAGCCAGGAGATAGATTCTCCCCCAGAGCATCCAGAAAGGAAGGCAGCCTGCGGCCTCTCTGACGATAGCCTGAGATCCCACTCGCTTCTGACCCACAGAACGGGAAGGTAATGAATTTGCGCTGTTGTGGTAATTTGTCAGGCAGGGGTAGAAAACAAAGACCTTTACTCACAGGGTCATTATAAACAATCCATTCATTAATACATATTGAGAGGACTGGGAATGCATCTGTGCGTGGGCACAGCATTGCATCTGTGTTTGCCATCATCATGCCCCTGAGACCCAGGAGCTTTTAGTTTAGAGATGAGAAAACACAGCCCAGCTGAGAAATGGTTTAGGGCCTGTCTCCCTGTCCTGTTTATTTCAGAATAAATCCCTTATTACAATCATGTGTATCATGTAATAAGCTACAGGTCCCTGCTGCCCAAGCCCCAAAGGAAGACGACCAACGAACCATAGTTTTGACATATTCGGTGACTGCACAATTTTTTCATTCTGGTGAAGTGATTTCCTCTGGATTTAGTTTAATACATTCAGCACTAAAATAAGATTTGAACCATATGTCCAGCCAAAACCAAATCTTTTTTCATGGCGTGTGTTCATCTCGCTGTAGTGGGAGATCTACCCCCCCACCCACACACACCCCATTTATTCGCCACCCCATGGCCAGTCTGTGCACCTCCGCACCCCACCAGCTCCCACCACAGAGGAGCTTCTCAATGCTTACTGATTGAGGTGGAATTCTTGCAAGAAATATCAGGGTATTTTTTAAAACCCTACTTGGCTCTCTCATCAGTCGCCCTACATACTAACTGACCCTTTGGGTCAACAAAAATGCAGGTAATGAGGGAAACCAAGAAGACTAGTACCAATGCTATTGTCGGGGAGCTTCTTTCCCAGGAAGGAGACTGATCCCCAGGCACCAGCAGAGCAGGGACTTTGCAAGGCTGAGTGTTATAAGATGGCAGCTCCAGGCATGAGAGTTCGAATCTCCCTTCAGGCCCATTTCCGGCTGGGCAAGAACAGGGCGCTCGGTAACCCTGAACCTGAGAGGCTCTGCTTTCCTTCCTCTGACTCCTTTCAGAGGAAAGCCTCAGAGTCTTGCCAGGCCGCCTTCAGGTCCCTTGTTCACTTGGTCTCCCTCTGCACCATTAGGGGAAGGAGCCTCAGGCCAGCCCTGAGTGTAGCTCAAATTGAATTGCATTGTTTGGCTGCCCTCTTGCTTCTTCCCATGGAGACCTTCTGTTTATGGCAAGTGAAGCTTTTCTGTCTTCAGTGATGAGATGTTTTCTTTTAAAATCATTTCATTTACATTTTATAAAAGAGGGTCCAATTTAAATTAAAAAATAGTAAATACTGCCCCGGGTGGTTCATTTATATGGAAATAATTGTAAGAGTGTTCCAAGAACAGCTAAAGCTTAAGAAACACCATAATAAAATGGCGCCGTGGTAGAGGCTTAAGAGTCCTGTTTGGAAGGACGGATTCTGAGAGGCCAGCACGGGTGACTGGGATTTGGCACAGGGCAGTGGGAGGTGCAGCGTATTTGCTGTGCTCAAGAAAATGGTATGTGGACCCTGGGCTGGGAAGCTTGAACCAAAGCAGAAACGGCCTCAGAGGCACTGACCCTCTAGAGCCCTTTGTGAAGCAAAGGTGTGTGCACCTTAATGAGCTTGTAGAAAAGCTTTTATCACAAGTTCGCCTCTCTTGGGGCAAGTCCAAGAGTTCAGAGTTTCCTGCTTCTCCCCAGGGGCTGACGCAGAGCTGGCCACCAGGTGCCTTTGGCCCCACAGTGCAAAGGACCCTCCCTACACTGCTGTGGAGGCTGCAGTTCTGGGGGCTCTCCCTCACCCCCAGACCTCCCAGCAACAAAAGCTACAACCCCCCACCCCCCCCACAGTGTGTTTAGACCCATACTCACTTCTTTCTTCTACCACTTCAACTATTTGCTAGGCGATGTTCGAGCAGCAGCTCCCCGTGTTTGAAAGCCTGGGACTCTAGGAGACAGCGTCCAGGAGTTTAACGTGAGTACACAGTTTGTCTACAATCTGCGAATTAAAAAAAAAAAGTTATCTTCAACATCTGTAAACCCCCAAATAACCTGTCTGAAGTGAGCCAGACACGCTCCCCAGCCTATAATTATAATAGGTGAGCCGAAGCTTGTGGAAGAGGCAGGGAACAGCTGGCTGTCTTAAGAGACTTGCAGTTTTGTAGATTTTCAGTTTCTTAAATTTCAAGGCAACCCTCCTGAGCGGAAGTGTTAGACCTCAGGGCTGACCTTTTTAGTCTACGACATTGATGATGGAACCTCCTCTCTCCAACCCCTGTCGCATCACAGGTGTGGGTTTGCCAGTTCTTTTTTTTTTAAAAAAAGATTTATTTATTTATACAAACAGGTACAGGCCAGAGGCATGGGGCGGCAAGAGGGCTCACCAGAGACAGAGCGGGGAGCAGAACAGGCAGATCAGAAATACACTGCTGAGGGGAGCAGCGGGCGAGGCAGGAGAGGTCTGCCGCGCCATGTGGGAATCTCCCCAGCTGGGCGTCGAACTCGCATCGCGCACTGCAGCCGACAGCTCCACAGCGCAGCGCTCAACCGCTGCGCCACCAGGGAGGCCCGGGTTTGCCAGTTCTCATGCTGAGGAGGGACCCAAGGAACCAGGAGAAAAGCCAGAGATGATGAGCTGGCATGGCCCTGGGAAATAGGGCCTTGGTGACGAGGTGACTGGAAGAACAAAGGAACCAAAGGAGTCTTTCTGGTCACTGCTGAGCCTGACTTCATTACTCACCACGAGCAGCCTCAGCCTCTGGTTTCGGGCACTTCCTCTCCACTGTTCGTGTCCTTGTAAACTGTACAAAGTCTACCATCTTT
Source organism: Scalopus aquaticus (assembly GCA_004024925.1). NCBI lineage: Eukaryota > Metazoa > Chordata > Mammalia > Eulipotyphla > Talpidae > Scalopus > Scalopus aquaticus. Next base: position 5,486 of record PVIJ01008307.1, read on the forward strand.
TACCCATTCACATCGTGTCCTGAATCAGAAACTACTTTGACTCACAAGGGGGCACCCAATACATACATTTTTTTAAATGATGATCCTATACGCATTTATGTATTTTATTTAGTACCAGGATTATAAAACATGACATTAAACCAACTCTTGGTTGAGCCACTGCACTTCTCAACTCAGTGTTTCCAAAGAAGCATGGGAGTGTAACGGGGCTGAGATCAAAGTCTGGTATAGGTGGGGGTTGCTGATGAGGATAGAGAGCCCCAGGGAAATGCTAAACAGGTATTGCAGTTTGGTGTGGAGACTCTGATGCGAAATAAAAGGGACTGAAGAAGGAGATACAGTCACCAGGATGCAGAAGAGGAAATCAGGCCCCAGGAGCTTATGAACCGCCAGGATGCAGAGTTTTGGACTGAATCAATACATACATTTTGATAGAAGGGAGGTTCAAAGAGAATCAGTACATTTTAGTAGGGTTACTTTGAATGTCCCCTGAAGAAGAGGCCGGAGTGATGTACCAAACAACTTGTTACAGTACATGATGCATTGAAAGGACACCAACCTAATCAGAATGGGCACAGGCCCTAAGCCAGCTTGTAGGGCTACATGGTGCATTGTGCTGAGTGTCAGTTCTGAGGAGCGTACTTTCAGCCAGAAAAGCACCCCACAGGCAAACTCTGAGAGCCCAGGGAATAATTACTCATTTGACATGGAGGGCACTTCTGGAGTTCTGCTATGTGTAATGTGTGGTGCCATGTTGGGGGCATTTTAGAACAGACTGCCCTTTACACCACCCATTGTGTATTGCTATAGCAAACAGTCCAACATCTGCAATGTATTTTAACCACAAAAAGAAGAGGTCATGTGAGAACCTAGATCCACAGCATTCTGTCTCTCCACTAGGTATTCTATATCTCTAACAGGGGTAACGCTCTTTTGGGACTTCTCTGATCCGAGCTACTTCACACTCAGCTTAGTAGATGATGACCCTCATGGAGATCTAGTAGACAGAAGGACCCACCTGACCCCATACAATGGTGAGAAATCGATGACAAATTCTTCCTCTCTGGACAAATGCCTCTGTCTTAAATGTTGGTCTTTTCATCCATTTACTGCAAGTTTTTAAATTAACAGGCAGTTGCCCTTTTAGGATGTCATTTGAGGCCAGAGGCTTCAGCAAGGCTGATGTAGAAAAGTGACAACACAGTGGTTAAAAATGACTAACTGGTGGTATGATACACTAAAATGTCACACTTTACCCAAAGGAAGATTAAAAAGCACGCTATCCCCTTGGCACAATGGAGAAATGGTGAGACAGAACTTTCTGCTCAACTATTGATCAATCAACTGAGAAAGAGTCATTTAAATTGAGTCACCAGGTTACAGGAGACAGGGAAGGAATTTTTTTGGCTACAAGATTTTACAGTGGACTTGCAGTATTTTTTTCTGTTTTGCATGTCTACCATCTTTTACCCATCCTTTTGGTAAAGGCACCTAATTTCCCTTGCAAACTATCCTCCTTCTCACACTTCCAGGTTTCTCCCTATGAGAGCACCAACTGCTAATTTCAAAGATAGGCATGTATTTAATTCAGGCAAGTAAATCAAAATGTCACATTCACTTGAACACAGTCAATGCTAATGACATGGGAACATGAATGACTCGAGATCAATAAGCATTGATAAGACCCAACCTTGAGTCTTTAGAGCAATTAAGAGGAATCTTCATTGTTTTGGGGTTGCTGAGTGGACCTGAGTGGAAATCACCCAAGTGCCATTTGCAAATATGCCACCATAGAGGAGCCCTAAAAATGAAGATGCCCTAATGACAACATTTGGACATCTGGACAGGACCTTAGGGTAATCACTTCAACTAAAAACCCTTCTTTTTTAAAGTAATTTGAAAAGGCTTTTAAAATAATTCTATTTATTTCTCCCAGGGACATTGTATCTGCTTATTCCAGGTATTAGATTGAAAGTCTTTTTTCCTCAGTAAAGGAGTGTTAGATGTTAGTATTTGAGGGATGGGAGGGATGGGAACATTCCCAATGACCCTGAAATTTCTCTTAGGCAACAGACAATGGGGGAATTCACAACCAGGAGGAAGAGAACAAGCCCGTGAAGGACGAGTCATGAAAATGGCCCATTCTAAAGAAGAAAAGGGTAACGACTCACACATAAACATCAAGTCAAATCCAGAAAAGTCATCTGTGATTTTCTTCCCCACTCTTCGGTGGACCACAAAGCAGTTGACTAGTCTTTAGATTATTCCTTATGACATGTATTCCAATTCTTTTTTATATCCTGACCTTTTCATTGCCAAGGTCTATCTTGAAGAACAAGAGTTAACATCACTCTTTATCCAGCCTTGGAGAAAGATTTAAAAGTATGCAAGAAAATTAGCTATACGAGAGAAAGAATGCATCATCCTGCATTTCAGTGGGGATCTGACTTAAACAAAAAGATTTCGTTTTTAAAAAGACTGATTTATATTAGTATAACCCCCTCAAATTGCATACAGCTTGTCAATAATGACAGTTCATCATCTTTTCTTCATAGCTGAATAGCATTCCATCAGTATATCTACCACAAATTCTTAATCCACTCATCTGTCTTTGGCCATGGAGGTTGTTTCCATAACTTGACCACTATAAATAGTGCAGCAATAAACACAGGAGTGCATACACAATGCTGTGAACCAATGTTAACTCAAGAAAGATTTTTAAAAGGCCCACAGATGTATTGTGATACTGTGATTTATAAGAAATATGTTTACAGATCCAAATATATTTCTCATAAGTATTTAGTCTTCGCCCACAGCTCCTAGCTGCTCACCCATCCCCCAAAAGCCTTAAAAAATCTCTTTTCTATCAGAAGGATGAGAGTGATCCTAAGAAATTAAAGCATCCATTCTGATAGACTTGAAGACTATTAATGACAAATCTGTATCTTCCTATGGTACCAACTTTGCTCCCAGAAAAATAGGACATCTGAATGTTTTCTTTTTTTTTTTTTTAATATTTATTCTTACATACAAGTTGGGGTACAGGCCAGAGGCGTGGGGCGGCGAGAGGGTTCACCAGAGACAGAGTGGGGAGCAGAACAGGCAGATCAGAAATACACTGCTGAGGGGAGCAGCGGGCGAGGCGGGAGAGGTCTGCCGTACCATATGGGATCCTCCCTGGCTGGGCGTCGAACTCGCATCGCGTGCTGCTGACAGCTCCACAGCGCAGCGCTCAACCGCTGTGCCACCAGGGAGGCCCCCATCTGAATGTTTTCTATCAATGTTTTCTTTTTAATTTATGTTTCTGTCAGATTAGACCATCATAGAACTAGAGATGAGAACTTAAGGAATCACCAAGGAAGGAGTAAAACAGTAAAGTATGAATTTCAGAGTTATATTAACTGATCTTGGCTCAGCCAATTACCAATCATGTGCAATAAAAGAATTTCCTAAAATTTTTTCTACTTATATTTCATTTACAAAATGAGAAATATTTCCAGCCACATCCACTAAAATGGGATTAAAATAAATATACTATATAAAACATGGCATATTAAGGGCTTAACAAATGATCATCATTATCTTTCTTATTATTGTTACCAGCTCAGTGCACCTCCCCCAGCCTGATGATCCAAGCTGATTAAGGGTCTTAGTCCAGAGTTACCCAGATGAAATGAACAAGGTCTAGAACTCAGTCTCTTAGACTCAAAGATATGTGCTTTTCCCACTTTGGAAATATCAAGTGATAGTTCTATCTATTTATAATCACATTTTTAAGCTACAATAGGAGAAATCTCAGAATTTTCTTAAAAAGAAAAGTTCATTTTTTAAAATGGTGGAAAATAAAAATCCAGGTGGCAAGCCTGTTAAATTGTGGAGTTACTAAAGGATAAGAATATTTAAATCTGCAGTTAGTATAATAAAAAAAAATCCATCTATGCACTACAGAGATAATTAATTTGGTTCCCCCAGAATATTTAAGGAGATTATTTTAGGTTTATTTATGAGAAAAACTCCTTTGCAAGGTGTGAACCTATTCCTCTAAGTCATAAACAGTGTTGTAAACCACTGTTTCCTCAATAAAGGGAGAAAAGAAAATCTCCTTTGCTAAAATCATGGATGCAAATATCCTTGGAACAAAGAAATTCTAAGAAGAACAATAAGACAGAAGACAGTTAAAAATGTTAAGTGCATCACATTTTTGCATGATCTCCTACATACAGTTTTGTTACCCCGTTTGTTTTCTTGGTTTAGTAACTCTCCACCAAGACCTTCCACGAAGAACTTAACACATTCAAAGTTTTTTCTTTCTTATTCCGCTCTTCCTTTCCTCACACCAAAGCTACAAATGAGGTGTCCTATTTTCTCTGGACTCTATTGGGTGATAACTGATCAAGCTCAGCCATAGCTCTGGATTAATTGTGAAAAGAGTTCACGGCTCAGCATGTCACCCTCTCAGGACATACCTACACTGTACATAAGTCTTCAAGAAGCTCAAGGTATTAACCTAAAGGAAAGAGGCTAATGAGAGAAACTGCAGATAACAGCTGCTGGCTAAGCTCTTTGACAGTAAACTTCCCTCACTTGATAGACTGGACGGCTGCTTACTGCTCCAGCATCTCGGGAGCTTACTTGGAAGCTGAGCAAGGTAGGTTTGCCTTCAAGCTACCTCAGAATTTATATTTTCCTTCTTATAGCTCCCAACTGAATTCAGTTTGAACCTAGGCTTCTACTTATAAAAATATTCTTATTGCAAACATAATTAACTTGCAGGAAATACAGCTCCAAGCTGAGTTGATCGATGATTAGCATGGGTAATACTCTTTATTCTTTTCCAAAATGCATATTTTCTTTAAAATGTCTTAGGTTCATTTCAAAGTGTTCAAAGGGAACATTTTTTGTTCTCTCCTGACACTGTCCTTGAGATTTAGATATATAAATATCAGAACCTGGTCATCTGGGGACCAGTTGTGTAGATTCCTGGACCATCGTTCCTATACAGAATGGATAAAGGCTTATTTAGATATAGACAATATTGTACTTCAATCATAAAACTTTCTAGAAGCTAAAACTTAATTATTTCAAACTTTAAATAGGAAGGATAACCACTGCAACAATAATCATAATATAGACTTGCATCAAATCAACACATTGCACCCCTTAAAGTCCCATGATGTCAAATGTATTATGCCAACTGTATTCAATAAAACAAGAAGTTTATATGAAAAAAGGATAGTTGAATTTGACTGCTCTTAACATATTTGAAAATCTAATTTTTAGTTTTGGTAAATGCCTCCAAAGTTCACATAAAACCATGTCTTTTGGTATAGGCTTTCAAGCTGGTGCATGGTGATCTTTTTCTAATTATTTATTTTATGAGTAGATTAAGAAAATAAAAAGGTTTACATGGTTAAACAATTTTCTCTTTTCACATCACTGGAATATTTGTTACACACACACACACACACACACACACACAATCTGTATGTACTGCCAAGTTGGGGACAGTGTTGTTTTGAGAAGTTACCAATGAATTCAGAAAATATTTTCCATGCTTACGAGAGAGACATCCAGCAAGGCTAATTTATAAAGCATAACTTAGGTTAACTCACCACAAACATTGGCTGTGCATCCATTGTCAAGAGAGTGCCTTTAGGATGTTGGATCAGAGAAACTACTTATGTTCTCAATTTAAGCAGTAGGTGTAATAGCACTGAGAAAATCTCTGCCCTGCAAGACAAAATGATATTGACGTTTCACTTGGACTGTGAAATATATAAGAAATATCAATGTAAGTTAGCATTTTTTGGCCCAAACTCTCAGACTTGGCCATGATACTTCTTGGAGATAGTTGACAAACTCAAGTTTATTTAAGGGAAATGCTGGTGTCCAAAAGACAGTTCTCCTCTATTGGGGCTAGTGGAGAACTTTTTGTTGCCAATAAAATGTTTCTTGCATGCCTCTTAGGGTAACTATATGATTTTAGTCTGTTTTTTTTTTTAACAGGATGATGAAGTTTATCCCAGAAACTTAGAAGTTAATGTGAGTGGGTATAAATATTTTTAATCAGAGAAGTTTTCACAATAATGTAAAGGATATAAATAAAAAATAAATATTAAAAAAATAATTTTTTGCAACATGATTTCAATGATCAAGACATCAGGTTTAGTGCCTTAATTCCAGTAATTTTAACATAGAATTCAAGCAAGGTAAAATTTTAATTTCCAACTCAAATATGTCTGGAAAGCAAGAATTCAATAAGATGAGTAGATGCTCAGATTAGTCCTGTCCTGAGTAACCCCTAGGAATTCAGACCTGAAAAGAAGAGGTGGAGTCTGGTGTCGAACAATGGGCATGGGTCTGCTCCAAAGATAATCAGATGACTTGGATTCCTAAGTCAGTCCTCGGGCCTCACACGTGGAAGAAAATCCCCCTCATGTTGCTCAGCATTCAGCGCCATCCCCCAAAACCGGGTTCTCCTGCGTTGTTTTTTTTTTATAAAGATTTATTTTTTATTGATACATACAAGCTGGGGTACAGGCCAGAGGCGTGGGGCAGCGAGAGGGTTCACCAGAGACAGAGCGGGTAGCAGAACAGGCAGATCAGAAACACACTGCTGAGGGGAGCAGTGGGCGAGGCAGGAGAGGTCTGCCGCGCCATGTGGGATTCTCCCTGGCCGGGCGTCGAACTCGCGTTGCCACTGCCAACAGCTCCACAGTGCAGTGCTTAACCGCTGCACCACCGGGGAGGCCCGGTTCTCCTGGGTTTGATCTGGGCTAGATCCTCAGGAGTTGGCTCAGGATTTAACCATCCATATCAGTAAGACAGTCTGAACTCTGCTGACTTCTCAGTGCCAGCTCATACTGTGGCCACTGTGTGGGAGACAGCTTCTGACTCTTAATTGTTTAAATCACCAGCATTTTAAGCATGGATGGATGGATGGATGGATAGATAGATAAAAAGATAGACAGACAGACACTCAACTGAGGACACCCAGCATCATTCTCAATGGCCCCGTACCTCTGAATACCTGTAAACTCGAACCCTCAGTTTGTGGTTCATTCAGAATTTTTGCTCCCCTTGTTTTTCTCTTAAGTTCTGTTTTCTTAAAATAGTTTCTCTTTCTTCTCTGGGTCTTAGCAGCTAACCCTTATGAGCTGCACCATAATTCCCTTGTCGAACTGGCTTCCAACTGGGCTGGACCCCAGGGAGAGAGAGATCTTAAAGAACGAGGAGATGGACAGCAGTGCCCTCCCCTGACCCTGCGCTAGCACTGTGGTTTGGTGAGCCTGCTCCCCCAGGCCCTGGAGGTGCTGCTTGCCCCCCTGGGCTCTCCCGCTTAGGGACAGCAGTTCCTTCCTGCTGTGGCCAGTCTCTGAGAACTTCGGCATCCTTTGTTCTGTTAGCTGCGCCCTCACCTCTGAAATAAAACGTGAATGTCAATCTCTTCCTTCAGCCATCTGAATGGAAATATTTTTCCTGCCAAAAATCTGTTCCATTAATAACTTAAATGCTGTCATTTCAGGCAAGGATCATCAAATCAAATCATTTTGTGGACCAAGCGGAACCACTTTATGTGAAATAGTCATGGATAATGTAACAGAAAATGACAGTTTTTATAAAAATAGAGAGGTATATGCCCTCTAAATCCATTCCTATTCAACTTTGTTGTGTAAAGAATATATAATCCTGAGGGAAACCAGGTGAAACCACTGAATTGGGACATGTGAGCATTGCATTAAGTATTTGCTTTAATATAGAATTTTAAAAGACTAGATAATTTAAAATATGGAATGTGTTAGGGAAAGTTTACTATAAAAACCAAATTCTAGCTTAATTAATAATGGGGCTTCTAAGCTGTAATTTTGGATATAAAAATATAAATTAATCTTATGCTAGAGAAGGAAGACTAGAAGGAAAAAATACATGTCGAAAGGATGGAAGTATTAGTTTTTGATTAGATAGTTATCAGCATTGTTTTAAATCATCCCCACACACATTTACACCATCAAAGTTTGTGCTGGGTTCAGGAAAAGAGCGATCATGTTGATCAATCATTACTAAATTCATCAAATTAAAAATTATCAATTATCCAATACAGTAGCTTGTATTGAAGAGACACCAAGTGATAAAGCACAGTGCAGAAAATGTATTAAATTTTTTACAGATGCTGGTTAGATAGCAGCATTAGTTTCTTACACACCTGGATATAAGTGCAGTTTGCTGCACATCAGTTGGATTTTAGTGTGAATTTATAGCATCCATCAGAAAAACAGCTAGAGTCTACCGCCATATCACCCTGAATATGCCCGATCTTGTCTGATCTCGGAAGCAAGCAGGGTTTATATTATACCCATGTCACCAAATCCAGTGGTTCATTTTCCAGTTTCTATTTTATTCAACTTCAAAATAGCAACTGATACAGTTTATCTGTCCCTCCTCCTTGCAGCTTTCTTCATTTGGTTTCTGGGCTTCTATCTATTTCACTGCAGACAGAAACTCCTCTGTTGTATCTTCATTTTCTTCCCAATGACCACAAGTCCCAAGCAGCTCCATCTATTACTCACTCTTTTCTTTTAAAGGTTTTAACTTATTAATCCTCTCATGAAAAACTTGCACAATCACCACAGATAAATTTGCTGCAGAATCTACACCTTCTCTTTGCCATCCTCTGAATTTACAATCCTCTGAATTTCTTCTTCTGCTCTTGTGTTCCCTTCACGGTTTTCTTAAGGTCTTTTTCTTCTCTGCAGGCAATGTCTTGCAAGTCTATTTTTGGATTCATTTTCCTTTGTGTCATCCAAAGACTCATAAATCATGCCGAAGTCTGTGGTCTTGCCACCACCAATATGGGTTCTGAATACAAAAACAAGAGAATTAAATCTGCTGGAGATCAATTCCAGATTTTGTACAAGTACTTGATGAGGAAGGGACATAGCTTCAGTTATCGCTGAAAAAGATTTAAAGTTAATGTAAAGGTAACTATGGGCTTTATCTAAATTTGGAATATGAGTTGGACCCTGAAAATCCTAATGTGATCTTCAGCTGTATTTAAAAAGTGTTTCTAATATGAGGAAGAGGAAATTCCCCTTCTACTGTGTTCTGATTAGAATATGCCCTGGGATAATGGTTCTCAGACTGGAATATAATCATATAAGAATATGAAAGACATGAAGGGATAGCACATGGATATTCTGCAGTGAATTCATTTCCAGATCATCACCATCCACATTTTCCTTTTCTAAATCCCATCTCCCTGAGAAGGTGACCATGGCCAAAATTCTTCTTTACTGTCCCTGTCCCTGATAGAAGCTTAGAGTAGGAAAATTTAGGATGGAAGGTCTCGCAAGGACAAACACCCAAAGGTGAAGGTAGGAACAATTCATGAATCTTACACTCTGAATCCTAACACCCATCATTACTTTTCCCATGTTATCCAAGGAAGTCTTACCATGGTATGTGGCCCAAAAGTTTAAACCACTTCAGAGAAAGAAAAAAGTAAGAAATGATAAGGGCAATTAGACAAATCACTTAACCAAGGATAGCTAATTCAAACAATACCCTCCTCATGGAACTCATTTAGAAAATACTTAGCATAAATATTTACCTATTTGGTTTACCAATATCATATCACAAAATGCGGAATACATTTATATCTGATAAATGGTATACTGTTAGAATTATTGTAATATAAGTCATATTTTTTAAAGATTTATTTATTTATGCATACAAGCTGGGGAGGAGGCCAGAGGTGTGGGGTGGTGAGAAGATGCACCAGAGACAGAGTGGGGAGCAGAACAGGCAGATCTACTGAAGTACACTGCTGAGGGGAGCAGCAGGCAAGACAGGAGAGGTCTGCTGCACCATGTGGGAAGCTTCCTGGTCAGGGATCGAACTTGTGCTACACCGGCTGCAGACAGCTTCACAGTGCTGAGACTTAACCCGTTACACCACCAGGAAGGCCTGTAAGTCATATTTTTAATACACAGATATCACAAGAAATTAAAAATTAGATTGGTTTCATTATTGCCAGAAATAATTAGTGGCATTACTATATGATATTAACTTTAAAAGTATATTATGTTAGGAAAAATACTTTGGGGGAAGTGAAATAGAAGTGTGACTTTAAGAAGAAATGAATGACTAAATATTTAAAAAATATAATTTATGTGTATGTTTTCACAATGGATAATAGTGGTTGTAAAATTACCTTAATGTTTACATTCCTTTAGATATATCAAAAGGAATGATGTAACAATTTCATCGTTTAAATTAGTGTTTCCAATATCCTGGAAATTACAACTACTGTAATTATTTATACTTCTGATTAAAAAAGCTTTAGAAATCAACTAAAAATGTTGAGAGGAGTATAAAGTTTTTCATAGTTATTTTAAGGAATATGTGAGTAAAACTAAGCATCACCCAGATATCTCATTTAATACTGAGCACATCATAAAAGGGATAGAAACTAAAAGCTACTCAGGGGAAAATCACAGAAATTCAAATAGACTTGAAATCACCTCATATGAGAGTTCTCAAAAAAATGAAAGAGTGCTTGTCTAGGAGGAGTAAAGAATCTATAGGTTCATAACAGTGATCTTTAACTCTTTGAGAAGTTGCATCATAGCCTACAAGAAATGATTGAGGGTGAAAATGCATATATTTCAGCACCTACTTTAATTTTCTTCATGGAGCAGACCCTTAGTTAACCACTAGATACAGTGACCTGATGCAATTAAGAAATAACAGTCAGATAAAAAACTATTTGTTAAACAAATGAGTAAACTTAATATGAGAAATAATTTCTCAGCATTAAATATGCCCAAAGAGTAAATGGATCATCCCAGGAGTTCCTTTCAGGGGAATTGTTCAATTTTAAATTTAAAAGGGATTAACACAATAGAGTGATTTGGGCTGAGATAAATCTTTAGGATGACCTCCAATTTTTCTCTTCTGGGATTCATGATATGATTTCTTCTATATCGGGAAGAACTCTAGGAGGGGAACCTAAATTATTACCAGTAAAAAAAAGATTAAAAAATTCTTTTATATACATCTAAGAGGTACAGATATTTTCTCTCCCCAACATGAACAGGGATAACATTTGTGTTTTTAAATTGTTAAAAATAATTTTATATTGTTAGAGAATGTTGAGTTTGACATGGACATCACAAATGAAATCAGGACAACTTCCGTAACCAGAATCAATTAGAACCTTAACAAAAGTCAGGTGGCTGTGTTAATTTCTTCATAATTGTGTCTGTGACTCACTAATTCAATACTGATAGCCAATATACTGAAGTTTCCATTAGGGCTGTCTTAAGTGAATCCAATTAAGAAAGGTGTCTGGATGCCTTTCGAAATAAGCAGCAGAAATTAAATTGAAAGAGGAAAGTCAATGCTATTTATTTCCAGGGGGCTTAGAAATTCTTCTTTTATTATTATACTGGAAAATTCCCCTAAATTTCTTTAGTAAGAAGTTATTTTCCCTCCAGTAAACAAGAAAGTGACACAAATATCTGGGCGATTTAATTCAAGGAAATAGAAATCCATATAGCAATCTTGGTCCATTGAAACTTTGGTGGCATCTGTCCATCCTTTCTCACCCACCCTAATTTCTTACTATTTTTAACCCTGGCTTACTGGTCCCTGGACTAATGAGTCCAGGTGGAGGACCTGCATCTGGTAAAATGTTTATTCATATGATACCATGGACAGCTCTTCTTTTTCCTGATAAAGACCCAACTATGAAATTCATTTTTCTTCTCCCTCTTCTTAAAATCTTCTACAAAGTAAAGTCAGTTCTCCAATGCAGTCAGGATGGAAATCCAACTTTCCAGAGCCCTATCTATAGTGAACACTTCAGCTGGAGCATACAAGAACTCTATAAAAAGCTTTGGCAGCTATAGGCCAGTTAGCTCTGCAATCTCTCCAGGTGTCTTTCTTTCAGCTCTATTTTGAAAGTCAATACTGCTTCACTCACCAGAATAATCCATATCATGATCTCCTTCACTAACATATTACAAATAATATGATTTTTAACAAAGAGATGTTATTGGAGCTTGTTCCTACCATGTCTTTGTTAAAAAAAAAAAAAAAGTACTCTGAATCTGGAGGTCTGAGCCCGTGCCCTTAGTTCTACTACTGACAAACTCTGTTTTTCTGACTTTTCTGGAACTTTGTTTTATACAATTTCATAATAAAAGAATAATAGCTATTATATACTGTACACACAGGAATTCTGCATCCCTCATACCTATAATAATAAAAACAATACAACATAAAGTCACAGATAAGGAATGGCCAGTTAATTTTACTTTCTTAACCCCTCTCTCCTTTTCCTCTTCACACTTTTCATCTAAAACTTACACTTAAAATTTTCTCTTCTTTTTTTCTTCCACAGAGAATATTAGCAGAATACAAACTAGTTCGATTGTTTCTTCCCTGTAATAGAAACTACACAATTATTCATTTTATGCCTTTCATCCTGTGTTAGTTCCTGTCCCCAAATTATCATCCATCCTGAGTGTTTACTTCTGCACCCATCTTGCTTCTCCTCTTAGCACACTGTACTTTTTAAAAAATTTCTTTGCTGATCAGTACAAATCAGGACAGAGAAGAAAAACTCTGAAGTGCAGGACTCCATGACCGTACCCCCCAATCTCTGACAGCACAGAGCTGTTACTCTCCTTTAAAGATGCCTGGCTAATTTGTTGTTCTCCAATTATTCATGATCTTACCTGGACCAAACTCAAGTTATTGGATGAGCAGTCACTTTTCTATCTCAATATTGGCTTTGCTCTCTTCTCTTTCCCTTCTCAGTTTCATCTCCCATTACCCTTTCTGGAAAGAGAGAATGTTGAAGGTGAAAGGAGCCCTAACATCAGCATTGGAATCCACTCTCCACTGGTTACCTAATAAGTGACCTTGAACTATCTGTTTATCATCTCTGGGCCTGTTTTCTCAGCTATAAAGAGTGATAATAACAATGAACTTAAACAAAATAACACAAATGAAGACATCTTTAGAAACTAGAAGAACAATAAATGACAGATGGCTTTCTACCAGGTATGATTCTGAGTATTTTTTTGTCACATGGAATAATATGAAAATAGTAAGTTATTTATATTAATAACAGTAATATTATCAATAATAGTAATTATTTATATTATAGAGGCTAAATGGTGATGTCTCCGAAAATTCTCTTTATAAGCAGTATCTCATGGGTAAAAGAGGAATTAGTGGACATGACTACATAATAAAACAAAGTGCTGGAAAAGCACTTGATATTTTATGACATAAGTTTCAATAACTACCTCTTTATCTAAAAAGAAAACAATTTAAAAATCAACAGTAAATATGACATGGCCGCCATCGCCCGGCTGAGCCCCCAGGCTAGCATGGGGAAGCGAACTCTCGGGCATGCCAGGGGAAGGAATCATCCCTGCGCACACACTCCACCCAATACCTGGTGAGTCCCGGGAAGGCACCAAGCCACCCGAAGAAAGTTACACCCCCGGGCGCGTGCTCCAGGGGTTCCCAGAGACGGAGGGGAGCCCAGACTGAGTGACTGCCTCCACACATGGCCGCCATCGCACGGCTGAGCCCCCAGGCCTGCAAGGGGAAGCGAACTCTCGGGCATGCTAAGGGAAGGAACTGTCCCCGTGAGCGTGCTCCACCCCATACCGGGTAGTCCCCAGACGGCAGCCAAGTCACCCAGAGAAAGTTACACCCCCGGGTGCATGTTCCAGGGGTTCCCCGAGACAGAGGGGAGCCCCACTTTATCGACCACCTCCACACACTACTGCCATCACGGCTGAAACCCCAGGCCAGCTGGGGAAGCAAACGCTCCGACTCAAGGAACCATCAGCACTCCATTTGTACCAGGTGAACTCCTGGACGGGAGATTAGCCACCGGGAACAAATTACACCCTCAGGCAACTACGCAGGGGTCTCAAGGGAGTGAGGGGAGCCCTGATTGATCGACCACCCCCACTCCACTGCCGCCACCCCAGACTGGGCTGCCAGGCCTCCCTCAGGAAGCAAACTCCCAAGCATCCTAGGGGAAAGGTACAACATACATCATCCAATCCAATGGAGAGAACGTGAGTGCCAATCCAAGAAGTTAGCCTTCACAGAGCAAGTTAAGCCCTCGGCCTCCGGCCTTGGGTTTTCGGACCTGATCCTAGCACGCACTGGAGTAGTCCTCACACCTACACCACCACCTCCATCACCACTGCCAATACTGGCTCAGAGCTGTAGCACTCGCGGGTGCAATAAGGGAAAATACTATTTTTGCCCACTGAAAAAGTGAGCCCAGTTGGATAGGATAACCTGCAGGAAGCTACTACAGACTGGCCACAGCCCTCAGTGCTAGGGTTGTCTGAACTGAGTAGAGCTGGCACTGAAACAGCAACCATCACGATCCCTGGTAAAGCACAGCCTCTACACCACTGTTGGAGCTGGGGACCATACAAACACCTTCTGGACCTTTGGAGCTAAAACAGAGGAAGAGGAGCTCTACAAACAACATACCCACAGCATCACTACCCAGTGGTGGTTTGGCCTAGCAGTACCGGAATTGATCAGACCATCAGCCCTCCAAATCCAGGAAGGAGTATCCCAAAAAGATGCCTGCCAATACCAGTACCACAATTTCCCAACAATTACAACAAATCAGAAGACAAACAGGGAGAAAGAGAAATACAAATAACCAAGCAAGCCCTCAGGGGAAGGACACACTGAAAAAAGAAAAGCATCAGAACTCAACAATAATGACATGGAAGAACTCTGCCTCTCAGAAAGAGAATTCAAAATCATGATACTCAAGGAAAAAAATAAAATGAAAAAAATAACGATCTGAAGAATGAAATTGAGACCCTAAAGAAGGAGAACAAGAGTCTAATAGACTCTAATAGAAGTCTAATAGAAGAACTAAAGAATACTGGGAAAAGCAATGAAAGCAGAATCGATCACATGGAACACCGTGCCAGCAAACTTGAAGACTCAGATAATAAAAGAATCAAAAAGGAAAAGGAAATAGAAGCACGAAGAGAAAAAAATGAAAAAACAATTCGAAAACTATCTGACACCATGAAGAAAGGAAATTTAAGAGTCATGGGAATCCCAGAAGGAGAGGAGAGGGTCCAAGGAGCAGAGAAAATATTTAAGGAGGTGATAGAAGAAAATTTTCCAAGTATGAAAATAGACATACAAGAAGCAAAAAAGAACTCCAAATTACCATGATGTTAGAAGAACTACACCTAGGCATATGATAGTAAAACTCACACGAGTACAGGATAAGGAAAATATATTGAAGCTGACAAGGGGGAGGAAACAATTAATGTATAAAGAAAACCAATCATGATGATATCAGACTTCTCCAAAGAAACGATATGGGCAAGAAGAGAATGGAGGGACATATTCAACAAACTCCAAGACAATAAATGCCAACCAAGAATACTTTACCCCACAAAGATCTTCTTCCTCTATGATGAAAGCATAGGACCTTCCCAGACAAACAGACTTCAGAAATTCGTCATGACTAAACCCCCACTCCAAAAATTACTACAAGAAGTCCTAAAACCAAAACAAACAGAGGAATGAAAAAGATCAGAATAAAACAAGAAATAAAAACACAAAAAGATAAATAGAATGGCAAATATAGATGCCAAGGTATCAATATTAACTCTAAATGTAAATGGACTAAACATCAATAAAAAGGCACAGAGTAGCAAGATGGATCAAAAAACAGAACCCAACCTTCTGCTGTCTACAAGAAACACATTTACCTACAGAAGATAAACACAGATTGAAAGTAAAATGCTGGAAAAAAAATCCTACAAGCAAACGGACTGAAAAAGAAGGCAGGGACAGCTATACTTATATCAGATAAAATAGACTTCAAACTAAAAAATGTCAAAAGAGACAAAGATGGACACTACATCATGATAAAGGGGACAATTCAGCAAGATGATATAACCCTAATCAACATATACTCCCCAAATGAAGGAGCACCAAAATATATAAGACAATTACTATCATCCCTGAAAACAGAAATCAAAGAACATACATATATAGTAGGAGATCTCAACACCCCACGCTCACCAATGGACAGATCAAGAAGACAAAAAATTAACAAGGACACTAAAGCTCTAAATAAGGACCTAGAACACATGGGTCTAACAGATATTTATAGAATACTACATCCCCAAACATCTGAATACACATTTTTCTCAAGTGCACGTGGATCATACTCCAAGGTTGACCACGTACTAGGTCACAAAACAAACCTCAACAGATACACTAAGATCAAAATCATACCTACTATCTTCTCAGATCATAAAGCAATCAAATTAGAAATAAACCATGAAAAGAAAAAAAGGAATCCTCTTACTTCATGGAGATTGAAACCCACACTGCTGGAAGATCACTGGACTAATGAGGAGATCAAAGAAGAAATTAAAAAATACCTAGAAATAAATGACAAAGAAGAGACAACATTCCAGAATGTCTGGGATGCAGCAAAAGCAATAAGAGGGAAATATATAGCAATACAGGCTCACATCAAGAAACAAGAAACAACTCAAAGAAACAATCTAATCTCCCATCTCAAGGAACTAGAAAGTGAACAACAAAAAGAATCCAAAAGCCAACATAAGAAAGGAAATCATAAAAACCAAAGCAGAAATAAATGAAATGGAAATCAAAAAAACAATCCAGAAGATCAATGAAACCAAAAGCTGGTTCTTTGAAAACATAAACAAAATAGACAAACCTCTAGCCAGGCTTATGAAGAAAAGACGGGAGAGAACACAAATAAATAGAATCAGAAATGAAAGAGAAGAAATTACAACAGACACAGCAGAAATAAAAAGAATAATCAGAAATTACTATGAACAGCTATATGGAAACAAGTTCAACAACTTAGAGGAAATGGACAAAGTCCTAAAACTATACAACCACCCAAAACTAGATAAAGAAGATATAGAACATCTAAACGGGCCAATCACAAGAAGTGAAATTGAAACAGTAATCAAAACCCTCCCCAAAAACAAAAGCCCAGGACCAGATAGTTTCATAAACGAATTCTACCAAACGTTCAAAAATGAACTAATCCCTATCTTACACAAACTCTTTCAAAAAATTGAGAAGGAAGGAATACTACCAAACACGTTCTATGAGGCCAATATTACACTAATACCAAAACCAAACAAAGACAACACAAGAAAAGAAAGCTACAGACCAATCTCTCTAATGAACACTGATGCAAAAATATTCAACAAAATATTAGCCAACAGGATCCAACAATGCATCCAAAAGATAATACACCACGACCAAGTGGGATTTATTCCAGGGACACAAGAATGGTTCAACATCTGAAAATCAATCAATGTAATCCAACACATCAACAAAAAGAAAAATAAAAGCCTATGATCATATCAATAGATGCTGAGAAAGCATTTGACAAAGTGCAACATCTATTCATGATAAAAGCCCTTGAAATCCTTGGGATAGAAGGAACATACTTCAATATAATAAAAGCCATATACAACAAACCCACAGCCAATATTATCCTCAGTGGTGAGAAGCTGAAAACCTTTCCCCTAAGATCAGGAACAAGACAAGGATGTCCACTCTCACCTTTGCTCTTCAACATAATACTGGAAGTCCTAGCCAGAACAATAAGACAAGAGAAAGACATACAAGGAATCCAAATAGGGAAAGAAGAAATTAAATTATCACTTTTCTCAGACAATCTGATAATATACATAGAGAATCCGAAAAACTCCATAGAAAAACTACTCAAAATTATAGACCAGTTTGGTAAAGTAGCAGGATACAAAATCAACACACAAAAATCCTTAGCCTTCCTACATACAAACAGTCAGAAGAAGAAGAAATCAAGATAATTATCCCCTTCAAAACTGAAACAAAAAAAATAAAATACCTGGGAATAAGCCTAACGAAAGAGGTAAAGGACTTAAACAAAGAAAACTATAAGACTCTATTAAGAGAAATAGAGGACACAAAAAAATGGAAAGACATCCCATGTTCATGGGGAAGAATTAACATTATCAAAATGGTCATACTACCGAAAGCAATTTACAGATTCAACGCTATTCCGATAAAAATCTCAATGACATTCTTCAAAGAAATAGAACAAATATTGATGAAATTCATATGGAACCACAAAAAAAAACCTCTAATATCCAAAGCTCTCCTGACTAAAAAGAAAGAAAAATGGAGGGATTACACTCCCAGATTTCAAACTATACTACAAAGCCATAATAATCAAAACAGCATGGTACTGGAACCAAAACAGATGCACGGACCAATGGAATCAAATAGAAAACCCAGAAATAAATCCATATACCTATGGACAACTAATCTTTGACAAAGGAGCGAAAAATATGCAATGGAACAAGGTTAGCTAGTTCAATAAATGGTGCTGGGAAAACTGGACTGTTACATGCAAAAAAAAATGAAGCTAGACTACTACCTCACACCATGCACAAACAACTCAAAATGGATAAAATACATGAACGTAAGACCTGAAACCATAAAATTTATAGAAGAAAATACAGGCCAAACTCTACATGACATACATCTCAGCAAAATCTTTAAAGACACATCCCAAAAAGCTAAGGAAGTCAAGGAAAACATAAACAGATGGGACTACATCAAACTAAAAAGCTTCGGTACAGCAAAAGACACAATAATCAAAACAAATAGACACCCTACTAATTGGGAGAAAAACTTTGCACACAACACAACCGATAAAGGACTGAGAACTAAAATCTACAAGTAGCTCACACAACTCAACGAAACAAAGTCAACAATCCAGTCAAAAAATGGGCAGAAGAGCTAAAAAGACACTTCTCCAAGGAAGAAAAGCAAATGGCCAACAGCCATATGAAAAAATGTTCAACATCACTTATAATCAGGGAAATGCAAATCAAAAACACAATGAGATACCACATCACGCCAGTGAGAATGGCGCACATTAAAAAAAACAGGCAACAACAAATGCTGGTGAGGCTGTGGAGAAAAAGGAACTCTTCTACACTGCCGGTGGGAATGCAAACTGGTCCAACCACTGTGGAAAGCCATATGGCGTTTCCTCAAATTAATAAGCGTGGAGCTACCATACGACCCAGCAATACCATTTTTGGGAATCTACCCAAAGGACAAAAAAACACTAATCCAAAAGGATACATGCACCCATATGTTTATTGCAGCACTATTTACAATAGCGAAGATATGGAAACAACTCAGATGCCCAAAAATAGATGACTGGATCAAGAAGATGTGGTACATATACACAATGGAATACTATTCAGCATTCAAAAAAAATAAACATATGCAATTTGCAGCAACATGGATGGAACTAGAAGGGATCATGCTCAGCAAAAAAAGCCAAAAGGAAAAAGAAAAATATCAAATGGTCTCACTTATAACAGGAATATAGGGGAACCAAATACAAGAGTGTCAACCAGTGAGAGAGGGGGGAGGATTGGGGCTCAGAACGGGGGAGAGGGGAGCACACGGGACTGTGGTGATGGTTCATGGGTGAATTGGTGGTGAGAAACCTATGGGGAATATACAGTAATGTAAAAGACACAAATAAAACACACACACACACACACACACACACAAAAAAAAAATCAATAGTAAATAATGTCAATGATTTATTCATAATTCATAAAGATATTAATCTTCAGGATTTTTCCCCCTCTATTAGCACTTACAAAAATAGATTGTCATAAAAGATATTTTGGACTTATTACCACTCAACTATTCTAAGATAATTGCTACATTGCCCTTGAAAAATAAAATGGGATGTATGTACTCAGACCATAATGCTATTAGTTAATTAAATCAATCATCTTTATAAACTAGAGAGCATGAATAGCATTCAACTACCATTTCCATTAAGTAACACATTTATCAGCAACAAGGTCTTTGCATGTTTTAAAAAGCAGTATTTTGAAACTTCTGAGTATGAAATATTTACATATACTCACTTCTGCAAACATGTACAGTATGTTTGCATGGAAAAGTTTCTTGGAAATTTCCTCCTATTAGTAACCAACTTTCACCACTTAATGTTAGTCAGTTGCAGCTTTCTGCTCTTCCATATTTCACAAGTTTTACGAACAATTGTACTATCAGTAGGTAAACATCATATGCAATTCCAGGTGAGGGTAAAAAAAAAGTTACTCAGGTGCTATAGGTAGAAGTACGTGTGTGCGTACATGTATAGGATATGAGGAGGAATGATGCAGAAGTAGATGGAGAGGAGCAATGGGGTGACTGTAAAATTTGACGGTCTATATAGACCTATTCCAGCTCTCTGGATCTAACTGGTACATCCTTTAACATCCTTACTAAAATGTTTAATGTTAAATTAGAGTACAGAGAAAAATGAGTTCATTCATTCACAGCATCATTTGCTACCAACAATCAACAAACATCACAAACCTTCAATGTTTTCAGTCCGCACAATATCACATTGCGGTAGGTGACCCAGGCATTATAATCTCCACTTAAATAAATATAGAGTCAGAAGATAATTCATCTGCATTGTGGACTGATAAACCTTCACAATTAAAGAGGGATATGTGTCAATCAAGGGATATATTCAGTGCATTCTGAGTTTCCTTCAGGATAAATATTTCAGGATTATACAACACACTTTTCAGGCATAAGGAAAATGTCAGAGATATTCTGCTCCTTTATTTTTCTTTTACTTACAGACATACAGAGAAGCATTTAATAATCTTTGTCTGGGAGTACTTAGAAAATTGCTATTAAAAAGTAAACAAAAGTCAATGGGAAATGAATCAGATCAAAGGAAAATGAAAAATATATAAATGTTCCAACTGGGAAAAAAGTACAGGAAATTGGTGGCAAGAACTCTATCAACTTGTTTGTCAATGGAATAACCCTTATTTTAATGAACAGATGAAATGATCTTCCTAGAAAAAAAAATGACCCAGTATACCTACCAGTGACCATTAGGAGTCCCCCACAAAAATCTAATGGACTTCTTCAGCTCTATTTGCATGAATTACACTCAATAAAGACTAACATATTCCCTTTCTAAAATAACCAACACAAAAAAAATCCTGAGAATGAGAGAGTTTTTGCATTGGGCAACTTCCTGTCACTGATGCTTCTTGGTGTAGAACATGGGCATTTCTTCTGCCTGAAAGCTCAGTCTCCACCCATAGAACATAACAGTTTTAATGAGTGAGTCAGTGGTTTTGCCATTGTCTGCTGCTTTTTTTGTAATTTGCATAATAAGGCTAAATAATTTTGTAATTTGCATAATAAGGCTAAATAAATAATTTTCCACTAACTGATGTAATGCACTTTCAAGGAATTGGTTCCATATATTCAAAGATGTGCAAGATTTTCACACAAGGTCCCCTCATCTAGTGTTAATTAATATAATGATATTGTGCAACAGCCCAAAGATTCATTAAAAGATGATTGGTCAAATAATAACTGGCCATGCACAAAGCAGAAATATATAGAACTACTTAGTATAAAATTGAAAAAAGCTTTAAAAATCTGTTGCATTCTATTAAATGGAAATACAGATTTTTAAACACTATGCCTTTCATTATTCAATTTTAAAGTACTAGACATCCTAGCTACCCAACAATATACAGGCATGGGTGTAGGTATAGAGCCAAATACATTATGTGTGTATATGCATGTGCATATGTGTGTACGTGTGTATACACACAGATGAAAGGGCTTACATTTTCTAAGGAAAGGAGGAAGAATGGGCATCTTGCTTGTTTTTCTAAAATATCTTTCTGTCATTTCCCATTTTTCTTCCACAGACACATTCTAGTTTACAATCAAGACAAATAGCCAAGCTAAATATGATTTTCAAAACTTCCTAAAGAAACTTTCTGCTGGTGATCTCAACAACATGCCATTATAGTACTGACCATGAATCTTTCAGCAAAATTCATTTTTGCAGAGAGGAGAATTTCCTCTCCAACAGAAAAAAGGAAAAAAATAGTCACAGACATTCTCAGACTAAAGAATAGACTATGATAGCACTGAAAGGATTGGGGGTGTGGGGTAGAGGAGAACTATTTAGGCTTTACAATGTTACTAAAATTATATTTTAAAAAAACATCGACCAAAGAAAAAGTGTGTAGTAATATGTAAAGCGTAACTAAGATGTTACTTTATAGATTAAAAGCAGTTTAAACTTCTATGATCGTGTTTAATATTAGATACTATGTTATGGATAATTATTCACATATTATTTTATTCAATTAACAAATTTATGTTTACTCTATTGAGAAAATTAGCATGCTTCCTTTGTTGTGTTGAGGTAACTTTGGTTTACATCACTACGCAATTCAGAGGTATAGAATCACACCCTTCAGGTGTATGTTACCACACCACACCACCACCAAGGCACCTATACCCTCCCCCACCAGAGTCCACTGTGGCCCCTCCACACTTTGCCCTCTCTTCCTGCCCTCTCTTTCTGGTAGTCTAAATCCTTTAGTCAGATTTACAAGGTTTGTTGTTGGTTTGGTTTTGTCTGACCCTTTGTTTTGTTTCTCTGTATTCCACATATAAGTGATACCATCTGGTATTTATCTTTCTCCTTCTGATTTGTTTTGCTTAATAAAACCCCCTCCAGTTCTGTCCATGTTGTCAAGATTAACAAGAACCCATCTTTTTTATAGCTGAGTAGTATTCCAATGTGTATATATACCACATCTTCCTAATCCACTCATTGGTCCTTTAGGGTGTTCCCATAAACTGGCTATTGTAAATAGTACTGTAAAGAATATAGGAGTGCATCTATCCCTTCAAATTAGTGTTTTTTGCATTCTTCACATAGATACCTAGGAGTGGAATTGCTGAATCATATGATAGATCTATTTTTAATATTCTGAGGAATTTCCATATTGTCTTCCATATGGGTTGGACCAATCTACATTCCCACCAACAGCATATAAGTATTCTTTTTCTCTACATCCTAACCACCAATTGTTTCTGGTCTTTTGATATGAGCCATTATCACAGGAGAGGGGTAGTATTTCATTGTGGATTTGATTTGCATTTTCCTGACAATAAGTGATAATGAACATTTTTTCATGTGCTTGTTGACCAGCTATGTGTCTTTTTTGGAGAAGTTCTTATTTAGCACTACTACCCATTTTTGATTGGGTGATTTTTTTCCCTTATTGTTGAATTGTATAAGTTCTTTGCAGATCTTGAATATCAGCCCCTTGTCAGATGTATAGTGTTCAAATATTTTTTTCCCCACACCGTAGGGTGTCTTTTGTTTTAGTGAGTTTCTTTGATACGAGCAAACGGATACATTCTCCTTTAGGGGGCTGGACAAATAGCAAAAGTACATTGCTGACTGGCAACAAAACTTATTTTAAAAGTTATTTTCATTTTCTTTTTCTTGTGGATTATTTTCCTTACTGTAAGTAAACTAAAGCAATTGATCTTGGATTCCATTCTTTCTTTTGACTGACAAAAGCATGGTTTTTCCATTTTCAAAGTAATAAAACAGGATCAATAAACCAAACCTCACATTTCAGTGATTTGAGAAATGATATTTTTTACTGAAATTTCTTGTTAACCAAAAGTTTACTGAGCTTCCTTGAGTTCATTGTTCAAGCTGTGCCTCATTAGCTCAGCAGGTCTATTTCGTTCACGTTATTCATATACTCTTTCAACAAATTTTTGGAGCATCTTTTCAGTTCTATGCACCCTTCTGAAGTCTTAAAATATGGCAGTAAACAAAACAAAGGGCTTATATTTTGGTGGAGACATTAAGTAATATGCCAGTAATTAAACAAACACATGATTCACCAAGTAACAAGAATGTTAGAAAGAGTGTTGCGTGACTGCAGTGAAGTAGGAGTGGGGGAGAGGCTTCAGGGGGCCAGGTCAGATAGGCCTGGCAGGACAGGGCAAGGACTTGGGGTTTTACTCTGTGTGAAATAGGGAGCCACTAAAGGGCTTGCTCAGAGATATGATGTGATCAGGCTTATACTTTAAAGTATCACAGTGGTCACTACATAGAGAATAGTGGAGAGGGTGAAAGGGGGACCTCCTATCAGGGAAATACAGAATTGCCACTGGGCATGGTGGTAGCTGGGCTTAAGGCTTTGCGATGGCAGGTAATAGGACATGAGAGGTTCATCTATGTAGAGGGTAGGTCCAATGCGGTGGGCTAATGGGTTGGAGGTGGCTTATGTGAAATAGAAAGCAAGAATGTCTCCAAAGTTTTCAGCCTGAGAAACAGCATATGATGGTGCAATTTACTGAGATGGTAACATCTTCAATTTCACATTTATTTAAAGATAACTCCATAAAATACACTCTACTTCTTTACTGCCTTAATAAGCATGAGTATGGAGAAAATGCCAACCACTGCTGATTATCTGGAAAATCTTTTGAGAGTTCAGGGCCATTATTTTAAAAAGCCTCTCCCCCACTCCTACTTCATACATATTAACCCCCAATGTATGCAGAATGTGAATACTGTGGTGTTCATATGAATTTCTGCCGACAATAAAGCATACATCAAAAGTGGAATAAGAGAGAATTCTAAATAATAATAATAAGCCAATGCCTATAGTATAATAATAAGAAAAAAATTAATGTGTGGTCCTGCTGAGTTGCCCTTTCTGTTGTATTTTTTGTCATGATATTTGGTATATCGCTGATCAACTCATCAATGTGTAAAATAAAGCTGAGGTGTGATCAAAGGGACTCTAATCTCATAGTCAGTAGGACAACACTCTTCTAAACCTCAAGACTATTGCTTCAGAGTCAGCGATTTCAGTCACTGTGATTCTGTTTTGTGAGATTTGTATTCCTTTACCAAGAGCAAAGTCTAAGAGGATATTAAAATAGCAGGGGACAAAAATAATTAGCAGGAGAGAGGACAAAGAATGGAGCCACTGAAAGCACCTGACTACCTTGGTCTCAGAAGGCTGTTGACTATTACCTGCCATCCTTAAGGAAGAAAAATGGAGGGAGGAAAATTGCCTAGAACTCCTATCAGGCTCTTGTTGAGGTAATAGCACATTATCCCTTTCTTCCAATATTCCTCAGCTGCTGAGAAATACCCTGGTGAATCTTGACTGGGGCTCAGCATTGTAATTTTCACAGTGGGCACAGCATCGCTTGTCTGCTTGGGTTTCTGCAGTGGTCTCCTCCCCGTGGAGATGCTGCTACTTGATGGGTCTGCTTAGGAGTCCTGCACACTCTCACTGTAGAAAGTTCTGTTATAATTTTACCACCTGCCTCTGATATTCAGCCTGAGACCAGCTCACTAGGGAGCCTGACAAAATATTTAAACAACTCAGCCAGTCTTCTCCCACCAGCCTTCCTCCTGTCCTCAAAGCAAAGTCTTCCTTCTGCCTCAATCCTCCATGAAAGAATAACCCAGGACATAGGAATAAGTGTGACTAATTTAACATAAACACATTTTCTGTCAGGTCATCTGTGTATATTTTCATTGGTAGCATTGATCTAAGAAAAATAAAGATCCAGGGCTTCACTTAAGGAAGCAGGGAAGATTTCAATTCCAATTTCTACATACATTTAGTTTATTCTGAGACCTATGAATGCATCAAAATCTAGCTTGGTTCCATTTCTATTATACTATGACAGCTTTGTGATCCTTACTTGACATTGTGATCAAATCATTTATACAGACCTGCTGTGTGCAGAGGCTTTAGTGAGTAAGCACATGCAGCCTAGTCAGAAAGTGCATCAATTTTTTATTGCTCTGTAACAATCTGCCACTAAGATAGTGGCTTAAAACAAATCAAACAATTCTGGAGATCAGAAGACCAACACAAATCAAGATATTGGCAATAAGACTGTGCTTCTTTCTGGATGTCCTAGAAAAGAATCCATTCTCTTGCCTTCTGCTACTTCTAGAAGCTGCCTATGTTCCATAACCCTGCCCCCTCACCCCCCGCCAACTTCCTCCACCTTCAAAGCCAAGCAACTTTGCTTCTTCCTCTGACCTCCACTGGAGAAGTCCCCTGAATAATTCAAAACAATGTGCCCATTTCAAGGTCTTTAACCATCACCACATCTACAAACATCTTTTTGCCATGTAAGGTAACATCTTTCTGTGTTCCCATAATTAAGGGGTGGGCAGCCTTAGGACGTAATTATTCTGCCTTCCCCAGAGAGATACCGAGGCTAGTCTTCCTGTGAAATAGCATGGGTCCTCAAATCGCTTTGAAATTATTAACGTTTTATTGGGGATGGACAAGAAAACACATATAATTTTTTTCTCACCCCAACTGCCTATTTTCCCATGAACCCATCAAATATGGTTTAACTTGTGTCCCTTTCTCAAAATTCCTATGTTGAAGCCCCAAGCCCCAGTACCTCAGAATATGGCTAGTCATTGCAGATACAATTGGCTCAATAAAATGACTCTCATGGTTAGGTTGAACACACCTGAATAATTCAAGACAAGCTGCTCATTTCAACAGCATTAACTTTAATCACACCTACAAACACCCTTTTGCCACATAAGGTAACATCTCCCTATTCTCCCGTAATTAAGGGGTAGGCACCCTTTTGGGGTAATTATTCTGCCTTCCACAGAGAGACACCAGTGGCTAGCATTCCTGTGAAACTGGAGTAGGGTGAGCGCCCAATTCAATCTGACGTCCATATGGAAAAAGACCAATGTGGACACAGGATAGTGCTATGGAAACGTCCACAAGTCAACACCCAGTGAGTCACCAAACACTGGGAGAGAGGCATGGAGCTCGCCGTCCCTCACAGCCTCCAGAAGGAACCAACCCTGCTGTCACCTTGACCTCAAGCTTCCATCCTCCAGTTTAGGAGACAACACACATCTGCAGTTTAAGTCACCAATGGGTGGGAGTTTACTACGGCTGCCCTAGAACATGAATCTACCATGTAAGTCAAAGGGACTTTTCAAGAGGCACATGCCAGCCCTGCTTGCTGGAGTGTGCTAGGACTGACAAAATCGCCTCCCCCAGAAGAGGATGAGCAAATGTGCCAAGGTAAAGTCGTTACCGTGTGTGTGTGTGGGGGGGCTATCTTTTGTGTGCATGCAAATATATTCAATATTTCTATATTGCACATTCAGAGATTGAAACCTGTACTTGACTGGAAGCTAAATACTGCATGTAAACAGACCAAGGGATGTGATAAAGCTGATTAACCCAATATTTGGAATTTTCTTGTCCGTTGGTCCTGTAGTTTCAGTAATCAAATAAAAACAGCCAATGAGCTTCTATTGACTGTGACTGGCCTCTACATTGCCTGAAACGTAATGGAGTTAGTGTCTTGTACATATGTACATGTATCATAATTATACATACTGTTTGTCTGAACATTTTTATGATCTACCCATATGTACATTAGGACATATATCTGAATTGTATCTGTATACCCAAGGACTCACCTGAGAGAGTATCAATTAATATTTCTATCAAAGACAAGGTGGTGTGAATTTTTTTTCTTCCGCATGGCAGGAATAAAGAATTAATTTCCATTTCTTGTCAAGAAGATCAATGATTTTCAAAAAATCTGAAGTTCAGGTGTTTAACAGACTTAGAGTTAGAAGGAGGACTCATTTCTGTTTACCTATCTACACATCTCTCACTATCCAATAGCACATGGGAAAGTGGGGGAGGGGTAGTAAGCTGACCCAGTTCACATTCCTGAACCACAGAAAACGAGATCATCAAACAAAACAAAAATCCCTGCTAAATCCGCGGTAATTTCTTACGCAGCAGTAGATAAAACAGGCACAAACATTTTTGAACAAGATAACTGTTTTCTCACCTTCCTCTGCAGCACAAAGCCGGTGCTTGGCAGACAGTGAATACTGGTGGCCGGGGAGCCGCGGGGTCAGAGCCTGTGCAAGCATCGCCGGAAATGACGAACAGCTGGGTTGTTAACTAAACTACACGAAGCAATCTGGGAGTCACTCTGCTGAGTCCTGCCTTCCGTGCTTGTAAATGGAGCCTGAGCTACACCTGGCAGGCGAGGGGGAGCTGCAGCCGGGAGAAAGGGAGATGATGGGAACCTTCTGAGGCGGGGAGGTGGGGAGCAGTGGACAGGTCAAGCCCCGACAACGAAAGAGCCTGGTCCAAGAGAAGGATGGGAGTGGGTTGGGAGTTCGTGAGAAGCCGCCTTGAAGAACTCAAAGGTGATGGCCATGAGGCCTGGTGAAGTCGAACATGTCTGTTACCGAGGGAGGAAAGAAACCAGCTGTCTGACAGGGCAGGCAGACCCCACCCGCACGGGGGGCGGGGGGTGTAGAGTGAAAGAGGCTGCAGAGAAGCCAGCTGTCCCCCACTGGGGGATCCAGTTCTGGGGACACCTTCCTCTTGCCATCTGCTGTCCAGCAGCCAGCCGGCCTTTGAGACCCTGAGTCAGAGAACGTCACCCCCATCGTTCAGAGCTCTGTGCTGACTCCACGTTTCATTAATGTGAACGCGAGCAGCATAAACCACCTGCAGATCCTGTCAGTCTGCCCCCCACCCCCTCTGATTTCATTTCTCCTGGAACCTCGGGCAGCGCCCTATTTGATGCAGCGATGCATCAATACGCTGGGTTCTGCTCCTTGGAGGTAGCTACTAGAACTACATACATTTATTCACAAAAAGACACGAATGAGAATATCTGTAGCAGCTCTATTCACAACAGCATTAAACTAGAAACAATCAATTGTGTCTCCAAAATAGATTTTTTTTTAAATGATAGTATATTTACACAACGGAATGCTAAACAGAAATAAAAAAGAAACAACAACAACCAGACTAATGAAATAGATGAAGCTATGAGATATAATATTGGAGAAGGAAGCCAGAGTACCCATTCTTTTATTTTTTTTAAAGATTTATTTATTTATGCATACAAGTTGGGGTACAGGCCAGAGGTGTGGGGCGGCGAGAGGGTTCACCAGAGACAGAGTGGGGAGCAGAACAGGCAGATCAGAAATACACTGCTGAGGGGAGCAGCGGGCGAGGCAGGAGAGGTCTGCTGCGCCATGTGGGAATCTCCCACGCTGGGCGTTGAACTTGCGTCCCGCTGCTGACAGCTCCACGGCGCAGCGCTTAACCGCTGCGCCACCAGGGAGGCCCCCCAGAGTACCCATTCTGATTCCATTTATATAAAATTTAAAAACATGCAAAACTTGTCTATGGTCTTAGAAGTAGAAAAGTGAGGAGACTTGACAATGAAGAACTGACAAAAGACGCCTGATGGGGGATTATGGATTGCAGGTAATATGTTACTACCTGGGGGCTGGCTAGTTTAACAGATTCCCTTAGTAACTATTTGGCAATCACTTTAGTACATGTTATACTTCAAAGAGAAGTTTGAATTTAAAGAGTGAGAAGCTGGACAGCAAAGAGTGGACCCAGTCTGATTCCCTCTATTTAAAGTTCACAAACAAAATGAATTTATGGAGAAAGAAGTCAGAATGTTGTTGATTTTATGGTGAGTATTGACTGAGAAGTGGAAGAAGGGGGATTTGGGGGGTTGGAACTGATCTCCATTTTGACCTTACTGATTACCTGGGTGTGTACAATTGTGGAAAGTTACAGTCATAGAGCTAAAATTGTGCACTTCGATGTTATAAGTTGTAATTCAATAAAAGCAGCTGAGATACTGTGGAGAACAAGTCTAATCAATCTCATTTATCTTCCTGAAAAAGGCTTTGCTTCCTGCTTGGCATATTTCTCATGCTCAAGAACTAAATCTGGTTTATTTCTCTGCTCACTGACTGGGACTCAAAGATGATGAGAATTCAATGAAAGAAGACCTGGGGATTCTTTTTACAGGTAAAAACAATGAGTGAGAGTTTATTGACTTCTCAGTCAATAAATACAGGAGCTAAATAAATATGGGAACTATACCAAAACCTATGGAGTAACACTAATATGATAAAAAGGATTCACAGTCTACTTGAAGAAACAATACAACAAAACATTTACAAAGCAACATAAGAGCAAATTAATACAGTGCTATGACACAAGCTCTGTCTGAGATGTAATCCACTCTAAAATAAGATTTTTAGTCTTGGACTTCAGCCACTTTCATTTCCCCTCTTTATTCTACTTTCTTTGAGGCACATATAAAGGCACCTGTAATAAACGTTAAAACCCCCATGCATTTTTATCTTTTAGAGTGATTTTTCAATCACATAACTTAAATTTCTTTTTGAGTAAATTTTTTTTTCAGTTAAAGCTATCATAAAACCTATAAAAGAAAACCCCTAAATCATTAAGCTGGGAAGAATCTGGGTTTTATTGCTCATAAAAATGGTAAGGGAAAGAGAAAAGGAGCCAAGCCACTTCTCTTAAAATGAGAAAACCACCCAAAATTCAAAAAATGAGATAATAGAGCCCAAAGGGATCGAGCACATTATGTGGATAACATCATGCATCCCTCCTTCCACCACATGTCGTCTGACAGAGCCCACTTCATAATTCCTGCTGGCCCAGAGTCCTTCATTTAGCATTTGTCCCTGAGAGTTTCTGGTGGGACTGCAATAGGCTAGAATGTTTTGAGTTTGAAATCTACTTTGAACTTGTAGCTTCTGCCTTGGTGTCCTCCAGCAGTATGTGACAGACAAGTGTGGAATGAATGGGTGCTCATTTGAACATGTGGTTACATCTGGAAAAGCAACCAGTGATTTCCCCCTGCCTCCCTCCCTCCTGCCCGCACCCAGACAATATGACTAGTTTGTCCCACTCAGGACACCGGCTGTGCAATGAAGTTTGCTCAGAGAAGATAGAGCGGAGGCAGAGGTAGTGGGAGAAGTGCTGGGTACTGCTGCTTCTGCAGGTTTACTGAGTGTGACGGTTGTATTGAGGCACTAGTGTAGCCTGAGAAATGCCGGAAACTACCACACTGCCCATTAGGGAGTGGGGTTTGTAGGGTCAGAAGGCAATGCAGGAAATTATAGCTCAAATGAGTCCAAAATTAATGTGGGAAACACAACCACAGAATGTATACAATTTTCTGATTGTTTTGTTACCTTGCTTTATGGTATACATTGTCAACTATTTGTTTCAGTGTTCAATTTTCTTTTAGTATTTTGCATGAAGCACTTTTAGCAGTTATGGACTCAGAAAAGTGAGTGCTTAATAAACTAAACCAAATTTTCATTTCTAAAATATTCCATGATAAACATATTATTTGTACACAAAGTTCAATATTGACACTCACCTTGGAGGCAGAGGAACAGATCATGTAACAGCTACCAGACTTAACAATATGTCAGTATCTATTTAAAAAATTATTTGTATTTATTTAAGGAGTCTCTGCCCCCAAATGATGATTGAATAAATGAATTTGTAGTTGCTGGACTATCACTCCCAGTGATCAGTATCGTGACTTTTTGTTTAAATCAAATGATAGCAATTTCTAAGTTAATTTCCCTTCTTTTCAATATCAAGTTTCCTTTGCATATAAAAAAATAGCAAAATGATAGCTACTAATGACTTGGTTCCATTGAAAGAACTTTGTAAACAATGAAATGGAGCCAGTTTTACATCAGTATGACTGGATTCTCAAATAGAAAATCAACTAAGTCAGTTCCAATAATGTTCATTTTTTTCATGGAATTCATGAAATCAGAATGAAAATTTAGAGACTTATTCAGTCAGAGATAAAACAATTGAAAATATTATCATAAATTTAGTTTAAAATTTAACACTGAAGATTAATTTTATGTGTAATATTCTTTTTTATAGTGTGCTAACTCTTTTTATGGTTATAATATGAATACAGTTTTGATGGTGCATCACGTCCTTATAAAAATGGTCTTCTTATTATATTAAGAAATCCATACATCAGAAATATGTTGAGAATTGGTTGTATGTTATATAATCTTAACCAGTCAAATAATTGTACCAATAGGAATAGAAATTACAGATGTCAAAATATACAGATATTTTTCTATATATACAGTTGAAACAACTGACCTCCAAATATTTTGTGATGAAAATATGTTGATTGAAGAAATACTTCTTTCTCGGGTTCCCTGGTTAGTTCTCAGCACCATGCACCTAATGACAGCCACTGCAGCATGAGTTTGATCCCTGGCCAGGGAGCTTCCCACATGGCACAGCAGACCTCTCCTGCCTCACCTGCTGCTCCCCTCAGCAGTGTGTTTCCATTGATCTGCCTGTTCTGCTCCCCGCTCTGTCTCTGGTGAATCCTCTCACCCCCCCATACCTCTGGCCTACACCCCAGCTCTCGTGTGCATAAATAAATAAATCAGTTTCCAGAGAATTTCAATTTTTGAAAACAAAGTTTATGAACAATACCAGTCATTGAAATTTATCCTGGTAATGATCATATCAATAGATGCTGAGAAAGCATTTGACAAAGTATAACACCCATTTATGATGAAAGTCCTCAAAATTCTAGGGATAGAAGGAACATACCTCAGCATGATAAAGGCCATATATGACAAACCCACAGCCAATATCATCCTCAACGGTGGAAAGCTGAAAGCCTTTCCCCTGAAATCTAGAACAAGACAAAGATGTCCACTGTCACCACTGCTCTTCAATATAATACTGGAAGTCCTAGCCAGAGCAATAAGACAAGAAAAAGGCATACAAGGAATCCAGATAGGGAAAGAAGAAGTAAAGCGTTCGCTATTTGCTAATGACATAATAATATATAGAGAGAACCCTAAAAACTCCACAGAAAAACTAATCAAAATAATCAACCAATTTAGTAAAGAGCGGGATACAAGATCAACACACAAAAGTCAGTAGCTTTCCTATATGCAAATAATCAATCTGAAGACGAAGAAATCAAGAAAACCACCCCTTTCACAATTGAAACAAAAAAAAATCAAATACCTGGGAATAAATCTAACAAAAGAAGCGAAAGACCTATACAAAGAAAACTATAAAACATTATCAAAAGAAATAGAAGAAGACACAAAGAAATGGAAAGACATCCCCTGCTCGTGGACTGGAAGAATTAACATGATCAAAATGGCCATACTACCAAAAGTAATTTACAGATTCAATGCTATTCCAATAAAAATCGCAATGACATACTTCAAAGAGATAGAATGAATATTGATGAAGTTCATTTGGAATCACAAAAAACCTCAAATAACCAAAGCCCTCCTGAGCAAAAAGGAGAATGGAGGTATCACCCTCCCAGACCTCAAAATGTACTACAAAGTCATAATAATTAAGACTGCATGGCACTGGAACAAAAATAGACACACAGATCAATGGAACTGAATAGAGAACCCAGAAATCAACTCACATATATATGGATAATAAATCTTTGATAAAGGTGCAAAGAATATTCAGTGGAACAAAGACAGTTTGCTTAACAAATGGTGCTGGGAAAACTGGACGACTACATGTAGAATAATGAAACTAGACTACTCCCTCACACCATGCATGAAAATCAATTCAAAATAATTAAGAGCCTTGCACATAGGACCTGAAACTATAAAATATATAGAAGAAAACATAGGCAAAACAATATATGACATCCACCTTAGTAACATTTTTAAAGACACATCCCCCAAAGCAAGGATAGTGAAGGAAAAGATAAATAGCTGGAATTACATCAAACTAAAAAGCTTCTGTACAGAAAAGAAACATTAATCAAAACAAAGTAACAGCCTACAGACTGGGAAAAATGTTTTGCACTCCATGCAACAGACAAGGGACTGATCCCAAAAATCTACAAAGAACTCACATGACTCAACAAAAACAAAGCAAAAAATCCAGTCAAAAAATGGGCACAAGAACTCAAAAGACATTTCTCCAAAGAAGAAATGCAAATGGCCAATAGGCATATGAAAAAATGTTCAACATCCCTCATAATCATAGAAATGCAAATAAAAACCACAATGAGATACCACCTTACACAAGCATGAATGACATGTAAGAAAAAAAAAAAAAACAGGGAACAACAAATGTTGTCAAGGATGTGGAAAAAAAGGAACTCTCCTACACTGCTGGTGGGAATGCAAACTGGTCCAACCACTGTGGAAAGCGGTATGGCGATTCCTCAAATTGCTAAAAATGGAGCCTCCATATGACCCAGTAATACCACTTCTGGGAATCTATCCAAAGGATACAAAAACATTAATCCAAAAAGAGACATGCACCCATATGTTTATTGCAGCATTGTTTACAATAGCTAAAATATGGAAGCAACCCAGATGCCTAAAAATTGATGATTGGATCAAGAAGATGTGGTATATATACACGATGGAATACTATTCAGCATTCCAAAAAGATAAACATATGCAATTCGCATCAATATGGATGGAGCTACAAGGGATAATGCTCAGCGAAATAAGCCATAAAGAAAGAGAAAAATATCGAATGGTTTCACTTATAACCAGAATAAAGGTGAACCAAACAAAGAGACATCCAGCAAAGGAGGGGGAGGATAAGGGCTCAAAAAGGGGTAGAGAAGAGCACAAGGAACTATGGTGATGGCTCACAGGTGAACTGGTGGTGGGTAACGTATGGGGAATACACAATAATGTAAAAAATATGACTAATAAAAAAAATGAAAAAAAGAAAAAAGAAATTTATCCTGGTAAGATTTGGGAGGCATTAAACAAATGAAGCAATGAAAAGTATGAGTGTTCAAAATTAAAGATTATTTACTATGCTTTGAAATATCTGAACCAAAAGGAAGAATCTATTAATGATGCTACTTTGAAATTAATGTATGTTTCCACAATGCAATGAAATTCAGAAGGCCTCTGTTTTGTAATATCTTAAATTGACAAAACTTCAAGAAAATCCTAAGTAAAGAATTTATTTAATGACTCAGATGTATAGCAAATATTGCTGAAGAAAGGTCATTTAACTACAGTTAAAATGACAGGATCTATGCAAATGACTGGGTAGAAATATTTACATATTTTGTTAAGAAATTACAATTGAGTATAAATCCATTAACATTATTTTCTCTGTGTTTATCTGGTACTTTAACAACTGTGGACAAAGTATTTTCTCAGTTGAAAATTGAGGTAATTAAATCATCAACGAATAACATTTATTAAAATATTGGCATCAATAAACCACATTTATTAATTATAAGAAATGTCAAGGCTTCAACTTATGGGAAAATTAGAAATAAAGCATGTTGAAAAAATACATTCTTTAGAAAATACAAAAAACGGAAATGGTAGAAATAGATAAAGCTTAGTAGCTAATTAAAGTACATGAACTTATACCAAGAAAATTATTCTGCTTATGCTATTTTTAAATGTTCATATAATCAACATCTGGAGTTCTTTTTTAATTTTACTTTAAAGTGTACGATTAACTGTTATTTTACTATTTTACAGAATTTATCTAAATAGAACATTTTTTTATTTGGTCTATATAATATTAATCTTGGGTTCCAAAAAGAAGTTAGTCAAAATAACATAATTTCAATTACTTATGACATATCCTTTTATACACAAACACGTTTCAAGTTGGACAATTATATAGTCATGTTATTCATGGTCAAAAATAAATAAACAGAAAAGCAAATCAATCATTGAGGAAGAATTAAGGAAATAACATTTAGAGAGTACCTGATTTAGAAATTGTTGATGTTATGAGAGAAGAAATTGAAGTTTAAAGCAGCTAACTTTTCAAGGATGTGCAATGACAAGACATAAACCTAGACTTATCTTCTTCCTAGGTTTTCTCTAGATCCCATTCTCTCTGAACCACCATGAACAAGTCAATTTCTGCTGCAGTTTACCACTCAGAGTTGTCCATATAAGATGAGAATTGCAATTAAGACTTCTGTTTTTTGGTTTTGTTTTCATTTTGGCAGGGGAGTCATATTTAAACCCTCTGATATAAAACAACAAAAAATGGCAATATAGTTTTCTTTGTACAGAGTTGAAGACTTTTAATTGCCACAAAGCTATAATGATCCTAATGTGATTGAGTATTTTTCTAAGCAGGGTTTAGGAGCTTGAGGAAAGGAGAGAAGGTAACTTACGACCGCATCATTTAGAACACTACTAAATAAGATACCTTGATATTTACTATGTACCATGAACTTCACAAGCATTGTTTTTCTTACCCCTGTCACAACATTGTGAGATAGGAAACATTACTACCCATTTGATCCATGAGGAAACTGAGGCTCAAACAGTTAAAGGGCAGAAGATGTAGTAGTAAGTGGTAAAACTTAGATGCCAACACCTGTAGCACCTGTGAGGACTAAGACCTTCATTATCACTGACATGAGGCCACACAAGCAAGTTGATCTAAAGAGATAGAGCCTCTGAATAGATGAGTATTATATTATTTACTCCAGATAGTTATTTTCATTACAATTGATAGCCCTTCTTTAAAAAAATTTTAAAAGCAAAAACATCTTTCAGCTATAAAACCTCTAGTCAATTGGATTTCCACCAAGTTACTTCTCAATAGTGTCCTTCCCCACTCACTGCATCACTCTGCCCCCACCTGGTGGTGGTATACATACATGGCAGAGACAAAAAGGATTTTTTAAAACTACATTTGGTGAGAAACTTATGAAACATCTGTGTAGGGTTAGATTTCATTAATAATTTTCATTATTAATTAAAATACAAAGGATATCCCAGGTTAAAATATCATAATTTGACATAAAATACTTTAATAAACTGACAATATAAATAAACTCATACTGTTTCACTTTCGTAAAAACAACTTCATCAAATTAAATTGTGCTTCATGGGATGCTGGAATCAGAAAACAAAACCCAATATTCTGCTGTCTCCGGGAGGCTCATCTGAGCTCCAGAGATGAACATAGGCTCAAAGTAAAATGTTGTAAAACATTTCTATAGCAAACGGTACCCTAAAAAAGCCAGGGACAACCTTACTTATATCAGGCAAAGGTAACAAGAGACAGGAATGGGTACAATATAATTAATAAGGCATCAATATATCAGAAGCACCATTAATACATAGGTACAAAACAAAGGAGTATCAAAATATATACAGCAATTATTAACAAACCTAAAAGCAGCCATAGACAGCAATACAGTAGTAGTAGGGGACATCAACATCCCACTTATATCAATGGACAGATTGACCAGACTGAAAATTAACAAGGAAACAATCACTTTAAATTATAGCATAACTTTCCAAGATTGAAGAAATAAATGACTGGCACAGACCAATCACAAGCACAGAAGTAAAATAGTCAAAAGTCTCCCCAAAATTAAAACCTAGAACGATTGTTTCACTAGTAAATTCTACCAAACCTTCTAAGATAAATTAATACCTATTCATCTCAAAGTCTTAAAAAATTGAAGATGGGATGCATCTAAACATATTTTTAAGGCCCATATTACTATGATACTAAAACAAGATAAGGACATCACCAAAAAAGAAAGAAAACTAAAGATAGATATCCATGATGAATGTATATGTAAAAATCCTCAACAAAATCTAAGCAAACTGAGTTCAACAGTACATTAGAAGGATCATACATCATGATCAAGTGGGGTTTACTCCCAGGATACAAGAATGGTTAATCATACAGAAATCAATCACTGTAATTAACCACATCAACAAAAGGAAAGATAAAAAATCATTAGCTCATATCAATAAAAACAAAGAAATTGACAAGATTCAGCATCCATTTTGCTAAAAATTCTTGATAAAATGGGTCGAGAAGGAAGATATTTCAGCATAAAACCCAGAGCAAGCATCATACCCAATGGTGGAAAACTGAAAGCTTTTCCTCAAGATCAGGTACGAGTCAAAGATGTCACTTTCACCACTATAATTAGACAAGAATAAATATAAAAGAAATTCAATTTGGCAAAGTAAAACTATCACTACTGCTAAATGAAATGGTGACATATATTGAAAACCCAAAAAATGTCACTAAAAAAACCTATTAGAAACAAAAAATCAGTAGAGTGAAGCAACAAAATCAATCAAAAATCTGTTGTGTTCCTATAGCAAACAGTAAACACAAAGATATACAATATACAGATTTAATGCAATCCTTATCAAAGTTTCAATGGCATTCTTCAAAGAAATAGAACAAACATTACCGAAATTTGTATTGAACTACAAAAGTTTGCGAATAGCCAAAGCAATGCTGAACAAAGAATAATGAAGTTCACTCCCAAACTTTAAACTGTTTACTACAAAGCTATAGTAACCAAAACGGTATGGTATTGAAATAAAAAGACATACAAATCAAGGGAATAGAATTTGAAAGCTCAGGAATAAACCCACACTTATATGGACAGCTTATCTATAAAAAAGGAGTCAAGAAAATACAATGAAAAATGGGAAAGTCGCTATGACAAATAGTATTGAGAAATCTTGCCACATCTAAAGAATGAAGCTAGAACACCTCATACCATACAAAAAAATTAACACTTAAGAAAACATAAAGTACTCCATGACATTGACTTTAGGGATGTCTTTGGGGGTTCAACTCTAATGGCAAGGGAAACAACGCAAAAATAAACAAATGAGACTACATCAAAATTAAAAGTTGTACACAGAAAAATAAACCATCATTAAAACAAAATAAACACCCTTCCAAATGGGAAAAAAATCTTAGCACATCATATGTCCAGTATAGTACTAATGTCCAAGAGCTATACAAATTCATGCAAAGAAGAAAAAAAGGAAATAGTTCATTTATAAAATGAGCAAGAGAGCTGAGCAGGTATTTCTTCAAAGATGACATACAGGTTGCCAACAGGCACATGAAAAAAAAAATGCTCACCATCACTTATCATCAGGAATGCAA
This sequence comes from Scalopus aquaticus, assembly GCA_004024925.1. Lineage (NCBI taxonomy): Eukaryota > Metazoa > Chordata > Mammalia > Eulipotyphla > Talpidae > Scalopus > Scalopus aquaticus. The sequence goes on from PVIJ01008307.1 coordinate 44,290, forward strand.
ATCAAAACCACAATGTGATATCACCTCACACATGTAAGAATGGTCAGTATCAAAATGACCAGAAAAAAGTGTTGGTCAGTATGTGGAAAAAAGCGAACCTTCTTGCTCTGTTGGTGAAAATGCAGAGTAGTCCTGTCCCTACAGAAAACATTTTGGAGGTGTCTTAAAACATTAAAAATTGATCAGTCATATGATCCAGCAAACTTTCTCTTAGGCATCTATCCGAAGAATGCAAAAATACTAATTCCAAGGGATATAGATGACTCCTTAAGTTCATTGCAGCACTATTTACAATAAACAACTTACAGAAGCAACCCAAGTGCCTGATGGCAGATGATTGGATAAAGATGTGGTAGATATTGACAATGGCATACTGCTAAACTGTATTTTTAAAAAATCATTTGCAACAATATGGGTGGACTGAAGGAGATTATGCAATGTGAAATAGATTAGGAGAAAGATAAAAGATGATTTCACTCCTATGGATATAAAGAAACAAAAGAAAGGAACAGACAAAATTATACCAAAACAAATCCTAGAAAACTGACTGTAGAATTGTAGCTCCAATATGGGGGGACAGAGAGTTCGGGGAAGGGGGCAGGAGATGCAATGAACCATGGTAAAGGATAATTGGTGCTTTGGTGGTAAACGTGGTTTGGTAAAACCCATCTGAAAGTTGTGAACCGATACCCCTAAATCACACAATGTTGTAAACCAACATCACCTCAATTTAAAAAAAAAAAAAAGATGCAGTTTGAAATAATAAATAAATAAGCTGTGCTACACACAAAGAAAACATTACTATGAAAATATGGGCCAGGATGAATCACTGCAAAGATTATGCATGGTATTATGTCAAACTGTAATCATTAAGCAGAGATTGTTTATAAAGAATTGAGATTCTATCTGAAATTTGGCTAACATTTTGATGCTAATGCTTTTTACAGAGTAAAAAAAAAATGAGAAAACAAATTGGTAAAAGTAAAAATGTCCAATTTAAAGATTTTCTGTTGCATAGTAATGCAGAAACGGGAAAGGAGATGCCTCAGCTTCCTTATAATTAATTACTGTAAGTTGTCAAATGAACCACCTCCGGATAAATTAATCTGAGTTAAGTACTTTTCATTTTGCATTATCTCACTTCATTGTCAAAAAGAAGCAGAAAAATGACAGAATTCTCTGATCTAGGAAACCCTCTCCTCCAAAACACTGATTTCTTCTTGCTGGGACCATAGTAATAATAAAGATCTACGTGTAGGGGGATCAGAGTCGGTGACTTATTTAATGGGTCCATGGTCTAGAATCTGCAGGGTTGAGGGATGAAGAATATCACTAAAGGAAGAAAAGAAAGACAGACAGGGACAAATAATGGAAGAGACTAGGAGAAGCTTTCTTTTTGGATACATGGAGCAATAAAATGCCCAAATAAAAATGCCCCCCAGACCCGTGAGGTTATGGGAACAGACATCCAGTAATCAGGGTTCCAGATGCCACTGGGGAGGGCACTAGGTGATGCTGCCCGCTGCCCGGGAGGTGCAGAATGCTCTGAGGACTGACTTCATGTTCTCTCTGTGCTTAGAGGGCAGAAGGAATGTGCCCTGTGGAGAGAGGGCAGAGGGTCAGCCCGTTAGTAGGGAAAAACCCATCAAGCAATAGAAGTGAAAAATTGCACGGAAAAATGGTCGAGAAATCAAGGTCCCGAGTTGAGCCATTAATATTCACTGGCATGCTTGGTGAAGACAGCTGCAGGAGGCTGGTAGCTGTGGGACCTAGGGCAGGGGAGAATGGAGGGGTGGGGTGGCAGGTGAGGCGGCTGGCTTCTCTGCTCCAACATTACAAAAGTTTTTCATGTCATTGAAGTAAAGGAAATAGCAAAGATCAGATCTGCTCCATTTGAATTGGGTCAACTTTATTGCTAACAAAATACTATAAAGCAAAGTAAAAGTTGCATAAGTGAATAGTCTTCATCAAGTTGAGTCACACACAGAGAATCCTATTTAGATAGAAAGATCTCCACAATCATGTAAAAGATATGAATAAAAATTTAAAAAGTGAAAAAAAAAGAGATCTTTTTACCTTTTCTTTGGGGCTGTTTGATTATTTTAAAACAGAGCCTATGTGGGTTGATGCAAATAGTCATCTGTGAACCCTCTGTGCCAAAGTGAGTTTTTAATTCATTTAAAATAAAATTCAAATAAGAAAAGCGACATTCAGCAGGGAAGGAGGGGAGGGGGAGGGCTCAAGAGTGGGGAGGAGGGGAGCACGGAGGACTATGGTGATGGCTCCACGGGTGAGCAGGGGGTGGGTAACTTATGGGGAATACATAATAATGTAAAAAATACGAATAACAAAAATAAATATCTATTCTATTATATTCAAAAAATAATAAAAAATAAAATTCAACTACTGGAAAAAACCTGAAGCAGGTTATAGTATATAAACTGCATTTCTGATTTTTTTTTGTAATGCATTAAAACTAAGTATTAACAAAATAGTCTCACAGTACAGTCTGAGCTGCCCTTTCGTTCCCTAAATAATTACAGAGAGCTTGCTGTATGCCAGGCGCTGACGAGATAACAAGGAAAGACTGAACAAAACAGAACTCTTGCTCCAGTGAGGTTTAGACTCCAGGCTGGAGGGTGAAGGCAGTGGGTTAACCACGATGAACAAGGAACATGCTGGGTTAGGGTCACCCTTATGAAGACTGAACTTAATGAAGAGACAGAAGGTGTTAGGGGTATTTTTATAGGAGGTCAAGAAAGCCTTGGGTGACATTTGAGTGGAGACATAAATAGAATGGGGGCAGGGAGATAAACCATGCAAATGATCTCAGGCAGAAGCCACAGCTGGTGCAAAGGCCCTGAGGTGACAAGAGCTAGACAGAGTATGTGTATATGGGGCGGGAGGGAGCAGGGCAGCGGTGGGGAGACGCGAGTGTCCAGAATGAACTGAGTGTCCCCTGGGAGGGGCAGATCATGGAGAAGTTGGCAGGACCTTTAACCCTCAGTGAGAAAGACCGTCCCTTCATCCCATAAGGGTTTCAGGACAGAGTGGTGGCTTGACTTAGTTGGTTTATTTTTAACATTTATTGATTTATGCATACAAGCTGGGGTGTAGGCCAGCAGGGAGACAGGAGAGGTCTGCTGCGCCATGTGGGAAGCTCCCTGGCCAGGGATGGAACTCGTGCTGCAGTGGCTGCTGTAGCTTCACTGAGCTGCAACTTAACCCCTTTCCCCACCAGGGAGGCCCTTGACTTAGCTTTTTTCAAAAATTTTTTTTATACATTACTTTGAGCTACATCAGTCTCGGGTGTGCCTCATTAGAAATCAACGTCGATGTATAGGATGGTTTTTATTTAAAGTCTAACTCCATCCTCACCATACAATTGACCCCTTGTACCCAGCTGACCCTCCCCATTTCCCTCTTCCATTCTGGTAGCCATTAATTTGATCTTACAATCTAAAAATTTACTTCTGTTTTATTTCGTTCCTTGGTTTGTCTTGTTCTGTACCACATGACTGAAACCCTGCAGTGTTTGCCTTTCTCTGTTTGGTTTATTTCTTAAACATAATAGCCCGAGGTCCATAATAGCCCTGTCATTCCCCATAGCGGATTGTCTTGGCTACCCTGTGAGGGATCCACCACATGCAAGGGTGGGACTAGAGGACCTGGCTAGAGGCTATTGCAAGAGGGGGGTCCTCAGGGAAGGGGAGTGCTCCAGGACCCCACCCCCACCTCAAGCCAGAGAGAGCCAAGCCGCCTAGGACTACGAATCCCAGAATGCCATCATCACCGAAGGAAGGATGCTGAGGACTGAGGGAGGAGTTAAGGAGGGGTTTGGGGACTTAAAAACCAGACCTGGGGGATTGGAGAGGCCTATTGGTCTGTGGTGTGGATTGGCCAGAGTTTTTCCTGAGTAGGCGAGAAGAGTCCAGCTCAGCGAAACTGGAAGGACGTTTTCACCAATTTATTTCTTTATCTTTTTTTTCCCTTTTTGTAAATAAATCTTTTTATTAATTTTATTGTGTGTGCCTGCATTTGAGTTTTTAAGTCTCTTTTAAGAGCGCGGGTGAAAACCCAGACAGGCACCCCACAGGGTTACCCTGTAACACTACACTGAGTTCTGGGCGAAGGATGAAGATGTCCTGGGCCAGGGTTATAGTGGTGGTGGGAACCTGCCCGAGGCTACCTACAGTGGGAAGATAAACCGATAGGACTAGTTAATAAACTAGTTTTAAGTATGTGACAAAGTGAGCAGTGAGGTGTGGGGTCCCCAACCACCATCCTTTGTCCCTGGGATGGAGTTTGGCGCCATCCTGGGTAAAGCCAGAATATAGAGTCAGACAGGGCCCCTCCCCTGGGCAAAAGCCTGGGTCTGAAGGTATCTGCTGAAAACAACAGGAGACATCGCTGCCAGATTAGCATAACCAGCCGGACCACTGCTATAGGAAGTCAGGTGTTAGTAGACTTAGAGATAGGATGTTTTGAGCAGTAACAGCTGTGGCATCCTGCAAGGCGACTTCCCCTATTGCCTGCCCCCCTAGTTGGTGTGATACACCCCAATCCACATCCCCACCTGGCACCTTCTTCCCTACAGCCCACATTCCCTGAATCTAAGCCCTTTTAATAAAAGTGTGTGACTGGGACAATAGGCTGGCCATTGCTCCAGAGATGTGAGCCTTGAGGCTGCATCTCCAGAGGGGTGGTTCCTCTAGGTGACCCTCTGCCTATCAGCCACTACATGGACTCTTGAGTCATTTATTTCTCCGATCCCGTGCCGCTTCCAAAGTTGTTGCCACGGAGGCAACAGTGAGGTGCACCTTCGGCCCTGGAGTGGGGAAGATGGAGGAATAACAGGTTTGGGAAGGAGTGGTTTATTAGGGTCTTGTAACTACTGTCATGAGTTAGCACAGACCAGGTGGCTTAGAAATGATGGAGGAGATATAAGCAAAATAAGATTAGAACTAGACCCACACAAGGAAGTGGCAGTAGAGGAAATGAACACAACCCGCTGGCACAATCCCTAAGTGGTGGCTCCTGGGTTGCAAAGCATGGGTAGGCACTAGACGGCAGTCTCTAGGGCCACTAGAGCCAAGGATATGGAGATTGAGCCCTTTGTAGAATCTCAGGTCTCTTTTCTAATTCTAATTAGCCAGTAAAGAGCCACCCTCGAGGATGAGCCCCTCCCAACTGAAAGAGGGCTATACCAGTGCCAAATGGGCAGGAACTCAGGGCAGCTATTTCTCTGCCCACCTGTGCCTATGCAGGTGCTTTCCTTTGCCAACTCTGTCCCTCTGCAGGGCAGCGGCCTGCCTGTCTGCCCGTGACCTGCACCGTGCAGGCCTCTCTTAGCAAACCTGCCTCTCAGCGGGGCAGCTCTTTCTGCCCGCTTGTGCCTATACAAGTGTCCTTTACTTCCTTGCCCTAACAAACCTGTTCTTTAAGTATAACTGAGTCTCTGTCTCGTGGAGAAACTTGTCACGTGCTGCCAAAGGGAGCTCGGGGGAAACCTTTCCCAGAGTGAACCCAAGGACCCCACTCCGCTCTCCAATCCATCGACTCTAAAACGACATCAGCAATTTATTCTTTCACAGTTTTGGATGCCAGAGTCAGAAATCAAGGTGCTGATTGGGCCACACTCTTTCCAAAGGCTCTGGGAGAGAATCCTTCCTTGTTCTTCCAGCCTTTGGTGGCTCTTACTGGTCCTTGACTTGTGGCAACCTCACTCCAATACCGACAAACACACTTACAAGACTTGGCCCTCCCCTTTTCTGTATTCTTCTCTTCTGTCTCTTATAGGACCACCTGCCAGGGATTAATGACCGACCTTCATGAAGGATGATCTCATCATGAAATGTTTACCTTAATTATATTTTCAAAGTCTGTTATTCCAAATAAGGTCCCTTTCAGTAGTTCGGAGTGAATGAAACTTTAGGTGGGGACACTAATAACTTCTAAGATTTCTACTTAGATATGCAACTTTTAACATACTCTTAGATAAGATACTTTTAGTAAGGAAGCCAAGTAGGCTGTTGAATTATGTTTTCAGTTCAAGAGACAGGTCTGCAATGGAAAAAAATATATTGGAATTCACCAGTGATACAGGGTTATATTTCTATTATAATAAGCTGTTGCCAAAATATCTGAAACATGTATTTAACAGTCTGACACATGTCAGAAATCCATTTTTCTCATTTCCCAATATAAAAATATTTTCTTAGAGAAGGTCTGAAAAATAGAAGCCAAGCAATTTATAATAAATAAGATATATTTGAAAACCTCAGTACTTCAGGATAGCATTCTATGAAATTGGAATTTTGTGTCTTTACTTGGAACCAATAAATAAAGAAAAAGACATTGTGAAATATGCGTATTTTGTGCCAACAAATGCATATTACATAGAGCAATAAATTCTCTGGTATCCCATTGCCATAAAGTAATGTTCTAGATTCAGACTCTGCTATTTCATCTCCTGTCACTGATCTCTAAAGAGAAACAAATTAAAGCTGAGAAAGAAGCTCAAATTTCAGCCCTTTGGGCACAAAAATTGTCTCTATTAGACATATCTAGGAAATTGAAAACCAAAACCACCTCTTTTCAGTAGGAAAACAGCCACAGAGGAAAAAAGGAAAAAGCAACTTGTAGAAGAGGCAAAATAAACACAATTATCAGCTTGAAATTCAACCTGCTAAATTTTGCAAATGTGAAAGTTTTATGTGATGCAGGAAAAAAAAGTTTTAAAAATATATTCTCTGCTGTTCTATAGGGCTTAGAATAACTCCAATAGACCTAATATAGAAATAACCAGTAAACTCTTTCAACTAGTCTTGTCATGTGTTCTGGCTCATCAAGTAGTCTGGCTTCCATAATTTTGTTATGGGATCACACCTGTGACTACATTTCTCACTCTCTGAATAGTATACAGTCAGGCAACATGAAAGTTGTACTGAGGGCAATTTGCCTTTCTTTAGCAATTTGATAAGTTCTTTAGTTACTTAACGGGGCCAAAGTTTCAAGTTTCTCACTGCGAACATTCGTCATCACTGTGTTAATGACACATGAAAACAGACAAAGATGATAGTTCAGAGGAAGCCAACCCGATAGAGTTTTCTGCGTATTGTGTGCAAGAGACAACATGACCTTAAAATAAATCCTTTCACTTGAAAGAGTTGTGAGATTTTTTGTTTATTTTCTGGAGAGAGAGTCTGGAAAGAGAAGAGCTGACTGGTTCCTTGCTTCTTTAGCCTAATTCCAGCTCCAACCCTGACATTTCTCCAGCTGGGTCCCCAGTCGATGGATTCTCAGGGAACCAGATAGAGCTACTCAGGGCTAGGCCTGAGAAAGGAAAAGAAGAGGCCCTGAGGAGGTGAATGCTTTGGTACTTGAAGAACATGGTCCCAGAACATGTTAGACTCTGCAGAGGAGGTACACATTCACAGAATGAGCAGCGGGGTCTTCCTGTCCACGGAACAACTGACCTGCCTTTTCTCTATCCCCAGTGCTCAGAGGGAGAGGAGTCTGAGAAACAGCAAGCAGGCTTTCCTTCTAAGACTCTATAGAGAAACCTAGAGACACCTCTATAGATAGGAAGATGCTGGATGCTAGAGAGGAAGAGGGAGGAGAGGGGAATGGAGAGGGTGGACGGAGGGGGAGTAAGGAGGGAGGGAAGAGAGGAGGGCAGGAAGAGAAACTGAACGACTTTTAAAAATCATATATTTGTACCACATGTAGTTATGTGGTAATAAATTTGAAAAACTAGAGACAATGGTTCATTTCCAGGAAAATCAAATAAGCCAAAGAATACCGTCTGCTAGAGAAACGTTATGAAAGGTCTGTGCTCAGGTACTTGATGAGAAACCCTCTCTTGTGAAACTCTGAGGACATCACTCCTACCCACATAGCTGGGGACTCTGACTTAATCAATGAAAAATAGGAAATTACAGTTTTCCACACTGAGGAGCCTGTGGGTCCCCACTTGTCCTTCCCTATGGAGAGCACCTCACCGGAGGCACAACATATCTCAGGATGCCGGGTGCTATCGGCTCTTCCTGCTGCTGAGAAGAGTTCTAAGCACCTGGACATGCAGTGTTTACAGGCCTCCCACTGAAAGTAGCCTCCAGGCCACTGCTGAGGATTTGGCTGTTAGCCCTGTGTGTTTCTGGGACACACAGAAAGACAGAATGTCTTCCCGCCTTCCCGCAGGAGGTGACTGTCTCTGGCGGCTGTCCTTTCTCATCTAGATCCATTGGTAGTGAATGATCTACCTAATTCTGGCAATCAGTCTGCCATTAATCTACTTTTATTGTGATTGCTATAGACTGAACGTTCCCTCCTCCCAAATTCATGTGTTGACCTATGGAATTTGGAGGTGGGATCTTAGGTGATGGTATTTGGGTGATTAGGTCATTAGGGAAGAAGTCTCATGAATGGAGTGAGTGCTCCTATAGAGACCCCAGAGGGCCGCTCCACCCCTCCCACCAGCAAGGACACATCTATAAGGCTGCCATCTGCGGGCCCAAGTGGATCAGACATGGGTGGGCCAGGGCCTTGATTGTGGACTTTTCAGCCTCCAGAACTTTGAGAAATGGATGATCTAGGCTATAAGACTGTGGGAGCTTTGGTGGTGGGTGTGGTGGTGCCACACAGCTGAGGAGATGATCTATTTCCCTAGGTCATCTACAGTCTTTCAGCCAATATTACCTCGATAAAAAAGAAAGAAGTCCAGCGATGGCGTCACATATCTGACTATACTAAAACCACTGAACCAGACACTTAAATGTGTATCACGTGAATTATACCTCAATAAAGCAATTCTTTTAAAAAGAAAAAAAAAACAGAAATGAATGCTTATTAAAATGGTGTTTCTAAACCACCTAGTCTATAGTACTCTGTTACAGCAGCTTGCATGAGCTAAGACAGACATAACATGGATTTTCATCATTTTGCAGTATTTCATTGAGAAGGTGGGAGCTGTGTCAGAGATTTCTAGTCAAGCTTCATTTTACATTTTATTCTTTGTGGTCTTTTTAAAATGAAAAAAAAAAGAAGAGCTCAAAATATGGAAAGTGACCTAAATTTTTGTAAGCATTTCCATTGGAAAAAACAGTGTTTCTCCTCCAAATATGATAGAAAAGAACAATCTGTAATTGTCACAGAAAAGTCCAACAATGTTTGGTATTAACTTTCTCTAATCTTATGAGTAAAACAGTCTTGTTAGACATGCTAAACCTAGAAGTAAATTGAACAACCCATATCTTGCAGCAAAAACAGCTAATTCAGTAGTGGCAGAATTTCCTTCCTTTTTCTCAAACGTAAAATAATCCTGGTCTTTAATGGAAAACAGGAGCTCTCAGATGGAATCTGGTACGTGCTGGTTCTGGAGGTGCACTCATTATTTACCTGGGCGGGTGGTAGAGCTTTGCTCACACACAGCTAGGTACACAATCGCTCTCAGGAAATTAAGAATTCTAGATAGAGCTGCTAATATAACCTATTTCCGAGCAATTTTATCTGGGACTTTTATATGGATATCTAGATATCTCCAGTGGCTTGAAATTTGCCCACTCTGAGTCACCAAAAAATAACAAAAAATTTTAATTTGAAAATCAAGAAAATGCCTTCAATTTTAGTTCTAGGGTCACCTTTCAGGAAGTTCTAGCCAATATCCTTCAACCAGGAAACTACTGAAGTCAGGGTATAGATACTAGGGATTCCATCATTAGATGTGGTGAAACTCCAAGGCTATTTGGTTTTGGAATCAGAAGGAAATCTGAATCCCATCATGACAGTGACCTCAAAACTTCTGGTGGCCCAGAAAGGGCAAAGTTGGGGGAGTCAACTTCTCATGAGCATTCTGCTTTATTACATAAGCCAAATTTGAAAGAAAATGCAAGATTTACATTCCAAGTTTTTGTGGTTCTTTGTATTCACTTTTCCAAGGTTTGGAAAGCTGCAACTAACAAATATTAGGTTAAATTTATAAAAAAAAAAAATGTATTTCAGCCGTTTTGTGATGTCCACAGTATCTTTCCCTGATATAGAATTTTTAAATGAAATTTAGTCTGCATAGAGAAAATTCACTTTTCTTTTTCTATAATACAGCTTAAAGCATAATAAACTTTGACCTAACTAGTTCAGAAAAACAAAATTTTATTGCATCCGTGCTCCATAAAGGACTAAGCAAGTGGATCGTCTTACTTGTATGAAGACTGTTTGGGTTTTTGAAGGAGTATTTTTTGTCTCTGTTCTGAATTGTTGTGGAAAGAGACATTTTCAAGATAAACAGGGTTTCATAAAGCTTTCCTTCTATGGAGAAAAAGTCTTCCAAGATGCCTTTGGAAAATAATGCCATGGAGAGCTAACCACGTTTCAAGAGAAGAAATCCTTATTAATCCATTGACCACGGAGAAGATATATATTTTTTTTTATTTTAAGCTGCCCTATGAATCAGAGCTTACATTTATGACTAGTTAAAAGTTCTCCAGCCTAGTGAAAATTTCAGCACAATTAGTGCTTCTTAACCTGGTTTTGAAAGACATTATTCCAGAGTAACTTTGTTATTTTCTTACCATCTAAAGGAAATATATCCCTGTAAGGAAAGAGAAAATTCCATTCCCAAACAAAGGATCAGACCACTGTTGAAAGCAGATCACAGATCTGAAACATCTGGGGAGAGGGATAGAAAGGGGAGGGGGAAAAAGGGGGTTGGAGGTAAGAGGGAGCACAATAGACTATGGTGGTAGACTGTGGGTGCTTTGGTGGTGGGAAAACTATGGTGACCACACCTGAGGGGAGAAATCCTATATTGTGAAAAACTAAACAAGAATGTTAAAAGATAAAAATAAATTTTAAAGAACAGAAAATTACAAAGCTGCATTCTTGGTCAGTCTATGTGATCTGGTGGCCACTGAAGCTGCTTCTGTGTCCCCTGGAGGTGCCCGATGGCACAACTGTAACTACAGGACTCAGGATATGGCACCTGATTTCCTGGGGTCCTGTCACCCTGGTTGGGCTACAAGCAAGGAAGGACCCATCAACTCCCCAGTGTACTTTTGGAGGAAATACTTATCATCACGATCTCACTTTTGCTTTAATTTTTTTTAAGATTTATTTATTTATACATACAAGCTGGGGTACAGGCCAGAGGCGTGGGGCGGTGAGAGGGTTCACCAGAGACAGAGTGGGGAGCAGAACAGGCAGATCAGAAATACACTGCTAAGGGGAGCAGCGGGCGAGGCAGGAGAGGTCTGCCGCACCATGTGGGATTCTCCCCGGCCGGGCGTCGAACTCGCATCGCTGCTGCCGACAGCTCCACAGCACAGCGCTCAACTGCTGCGCCACCAGGGAGGCCCTGCTTTAATTTTTTAATCGCAACATTTAGACCTACTCACTGGGACCTCCTTGGTGGGGTAAGGGTTAAGTCTCAGCACTATCACCTCTATGGCCTGAGTTCGATCCCCACCCAGGGAGCTGACCCACATGGCACAGCAGACCTCGCCTGTCTCGCCCACTGCTCCCCTTCCCTCAGCGGTATATTTCAGTAAATCCATCTGTTCTGCTCCCTACTCTGTCTCTGGTGAATACTTCCACCCCACACACCCCCACCTCTGGCCTACACCCCAGTTTCAACCTATGAAGGAAGGGTCGAGGGGGGACACATTTAGTCTACAGCACTAACAATAACAACACAGAATCGTTCTTCATGGATCTGTCCTTGTCATTCTTCTCTCTTCTATCTACATAGTCAATAGTATCTGTTGCATGTCTTTAAATAACATTTATATAACAATGGCTTCAGGGACTCCCCGGTGGCTCAGCGGTTGAGCGCTGTGCTGTGGAGCTGTCGGCAGCGGCAATGCGAGTTCGACGCCCAGCCAGGGAGAATCCCACATGGTGCGGCAGACCTCTCCTGCCTCGCCCGCTGCTCCCCTCAGCAGTGTACTTCTGATCTGCCTGTTCTGCTCCCCACTCTGTCTCTGGTGAACCCTCTCGCCGCCCCACGCCTCTGGCCTGTACCCCAGCTTGTATAGTATCTATACAATGTATAAATAAAATAAAATCTTAAAAAAAACAGTTAAAAAAACAAACAAACAAACAAACAAAAACAATGGCTTCAACTTATCGCCATTCCTAACTTCTTCCTATCATTCTTTACTCATAGATCCAACCGTCTAGTCAATGTCTATGCATGAACGTCTAGTGGGCATCAGAAAGATAACACAAGCAAAACAAAATCCTTGATCTCCCGTTCCTGCCCCTGCAAACTGCTCTTCCATTAGAATAACCATCATACACAAAAACACAAATCAGATACTTTATCCTAAATTCCCTTAGTTTCCTCACATCAAACCCATGAACACCCCTTCTCTACTCAGCTTTGAAACACACCCTGAATCCACACTAGTTCAGGTCACCATTCTCTCCCATCAGACTTCTGTAATGGCTTCCTACTCTGCGTTGTCACTTCATTTTCCCCCCACGATGCATTCTTCATGCAACCTCAAAAATAATCTTCAAAAAGTGAAAGTCAGGGCCTCCCTGGTGGCGCTGAGGTTAAAGACACAGAACTATGAAGCTATCACCAGCCAATGCAACATGAGTTCGATCCCCAGCCAGGGAGCTAAACTTCATGGTACAGCAGACCTCTCCCGTCTAGCCCACTGCTCCCCTCAGTAGTATGGTTCAGTAGATCTGCCTGTTCTGCTCCCCACTCTGTCTCTGGTGAATCCTCTCACTACCTACACCTCTGACTTACACCCCAGTTTTCATTTGCATAAATAAATAAATCATTTTTTAAAAAAGTGAAAGTCAGGTAATGTTGTTCTCATGATTAGCAATAAGTAATGGCTTCCTAGTGTATTTTTAGAAGATGTCACTCCACTGACCCTGGCTATAGGTCCTGTGTGCTCCAGGCCCTAGCTGCCATCCCACTTCATGTCATAGAGCCCTTCCTTGTGTTGAATCCATGTGGACCATACTTGTCCCAACATTTGGACCTTTTTGCTAGATGTTTCTTTTTTCAAAAGTGATACTTCCATTTCTGCACAGGGCTGGTACCCTTTTACCATTCAAATGTCTGCTTAAAGCTGATGTATTTGGAAGTAATCTCAGCTAAAAGGATTTCTGGATATATTCTATCTAGAGTGGCCTCTCAGGATCTCCTTCAACCACACTATTTATAAATGTATAAAAGGATGGCCATCTGATATGTTTTCCTTTTTGTTTGTCTGTTGTCTGTCCTCTCTCCCACTAGAATAAAAGGTCCATGAGAGGAGGCTTTTGCTTGTTTCCCTGTAGCCCTTATTTACAGAGGCCTATTTGGCACAAAGAAGGTCTCAAAGAATAGCTACTGAATAAATGATCATTTTCTCAAGAAACTTTCTCAAGAAGTAGGATTACAAGGTCAGAGAAAAGAACAATGCCTCTAAAGAATATGCACTTCAGAGAATACAGTCACTTTCAGCAAACCAGAATTTTGTTTGAACATCAACTGGAGTATTAGACAAAGCAAGGAAGGAAGATTCTGCTTCTCACTCCCGATACACAAAGCACCCCCAGACGTGCTGCTGCACACGTTCCTCCACTTCTAACCCCCAACCTGACGCATGTCTCGAAGATTGATGGGCCCCCAAGTACCGACTCTGAAATGTCAAGGGAAGATAACTACCAGTCTGCTCTTCAACACCATATTCATGCCCTTTTAGTTTCTTAACTAAACACCACATATTACCCTCTTCTAAGCTTAAAAAACGAAAGTAAAAATAAAAAGTTAAAAGTATTCTTACATGAAAAATATCATCCATGGGCCTCCCTAGTGGTGCAAGGGGTTAAGTCTCAGCACTATGAAGCTACCCGCAGCCACTGCAGCACGTAGTTCCAACCCCGGTCAGGGAGCTTCCCACAGGGCGCAGCAGACCTCTCCTGTCTCCCTGCTGCTCCCTCAGCAGTGTACTTCAGTAGACCTGACTGCTCTGCTCCCCACTCTGACTCTGGTGAATCTTCTCACCCACCACACCTCTGGCCTACACCCCAGTTTTTGTATGCATAAATAAATATATCTTTAAAACAGGAGGAAAAATATTATCAAAAAGAAAGGAAAAGAGGATTCTACCACAAGCATTGATTCATTATCCATTCAACTAATGTGCCTGAGAACCTGCTTTGTGATGGGCACTGGTCTAGAACTTGGCTGTGAAGAAAATAAAGTAGACTGCTCCTATAATTTACATGGTCAGAAACACTGGGTTTTAACAAATCATGCCTTTTCAACCTAAATGATGTAGGTCTTTCTACCTGAAAAGGACTTCCTCTTTCCACAGTCAGTCTTGTCCTACTGAGTCATAAAGACCTAAACTATCCTTGACTATCCACATATTTCATTAGAGATGCACTGTGGATTAAGACGGGAAATCTGGATATTTAATGGCTGACTTTAAATGCTTTCATTTAATTTCATGAGGACATAGGACTCTCAGATTCTCCTGCAGTCTGAAGGGTACAACCGGAATCATGTCAGCTGACACTCACCACATCATACTGAATTGTTACCTGCACATTTTTTGAGCGCGTATCTTTGATATAAAATGTGTGTCTTAGAATGAATGATGTCTTACAATTATGAATTAAGTATAGTTAGTTTTTTTTCTTTCTTAGTGATACAAAAATATAAATTGTGCAGGGCCTCCCTGGTGGTGCAGCGGTTAAGCGCTGCGCTGTGGAGCTGTCGGCAGCGGTGACGCAGGTTCGACGCCCGGCCAGGGAGATACCCACATGGTGCGGCAGACCTCTCCTGCCTCGCCCGCTGCTCCCCTCAGCAGTGTATTTCCTTCGATCTGCGTGTGCTGCTCCCCACTCTGTCTCTGGTGAACCCTCTCACCACCCCACACCTCTGGTCTGTACCCCAGCTTGTATGCATAAATAAATAAAATCTTTAAAAAATATATATATATATAAATTGTGCATCTTATAACCATTGGTGCCTTAGAATTAATATAACGTGTTGATACTAATGCTGAAATATTCACATTTCAGTCTTGGCAACCCACATACTAAAAGAATGAGTAGATGTCCAAGGATTAAGGGGAAAGAGGGCACAAGTGAGAAGTCCCTCTAGGTCTGGTCAGCTCTGCTCTTTGCCCCTGAGGGTTGATGGCCTCCCAGTGGGCAGATGCAAAGTGTCCTAACAGGCTTCCTGCCTTTCCCTCTTTCTTCTGTGCAATAACATATCTGAGTCCAAGCCCCTGATTCACAGTAGGGCCATGACCTTGGCATAACTTTATCGTGCCTTTATTTTCCTCTTACATGAAATGTAGCAACTACTTCAAAGAGTTGTACTTAAAATTAAATTAATGAAGCTATGCAAACGACTTAGAACAGAGCCTGACAGAGAAAACCATCAATAATTTTTCCCTGCTTTTTCTTTTCTGGAGTATATCAAATTCTGCCCTCACCTTGTCCAGTCCCCCTTGGAAATAGGAGATACTCTGGGAGGAATAATCTCTTCTACACCATATAAAGGGAAGGTTTGGCTCCCAAGAAGAAGAATTGCATCCAAATAAAGGCTCTGGTACATAGCTTCTCGTCCTCAGCAGATCGGCATTTAGGGTCCATCATCCTTCATCCTGGGGGAACTGTCTTGGCACTGCAGGATTTTTAGCAAAACAACCCCCACCCTTTGCCTACAAGATGCCAGTAACCTGCCCCCACCCCCAGGTGTGACAACCACATAAATGTCTCTGTAATTGCTAAACGCTGCCTAGGAGCAAAACTGCCCCCCTCCCTCCACTAATGAGCACTGTTCTAGCATTTACCAGCTGGCCACACCGCCGTTTTCTTGGTCTTTAAAATATGCTTAACAATGTTGCATCCAACAGTTCTGAGGAGAGCCCAGTGGGGGAAATCTACTTGCACTCTAAGTCCGCTACAAACCTAATGGGAATTCTGTTTCTCATTTCTGACTCTAAGTGTCCTCTTAATGTCTATGTTGAGGGATGGTTAGTGCTCCCACAAAGGTGAAATGGAGCATAGCGAAAAAGAATTATCACACTGCAGACAACTGGGATCAAGTTGTGGACGATACAGCCTGCGGAATTCTCTGGCAGATGCAGTTACCCAGCCAGTGAAGCAAACACCCCCTGTGGGATTATGTTGATGGCAGATCTTTCCATCCACAGCCTTAAATGAGCCAGCGCCACAGCTATAAATGGGCACTATTGAAGAGTAATAAGCGAGGGTAATCTTGTCATATTGGCATATATATTGTAAGCAGGGTTAAGTTGGGCAAAATGGTGGCTATCGCCTTCAACTCCCTCTAGTACCCAGCATTCCTCTGGCCACGAGGACACTTCATCCCTGCCCCTAGAGCCCAGTGTCACTGCCCAGGCCACCTCAGTGTCCCTCGCGGTCTCCATGCTTGTCCAGAGTGTTTCCTCATGGTATTTCTTCTATTAGATCACCTTCCTACCTCAAGAGGATCTGCTAAGACCTCCCCGAATAATACCACCCCACTCCCAAACAGAGCCTTCCTGTCAAAGCACACTGCTCTTCAACCAATGGAAGAGAGGTATTCCAACAGAATTTGTTTCAGAAGGAAAGGAAATCACTGTGGATGAGACCCAGAGAGACCAACACACTGATTTATGTGTGAAATATCGAATAAACAGCTGTTCCTTGAGGGCTTTTCCAGCTCCTGAAGCCAGAGGGAGATCTGAGCTTCCCTCTGAAGGTTTTGGCCATGACTAGAGCTGAGAAGAACCTTATCTTTGACTTCACACACACACACACACACACAATGGGGCTTAGTTTTTAAATGAGAATGTTTAAATTCAGTTTTGTGTCTGGTTAAAGCAGTGAAGCATCAGTAAATTGTCTTTAAACCAAATGACTAGAAGGATCGATATTTCCAGTATTTCTCTGAAAATTATTGACATCAGAACCACCTCTAACTTTATATAAATATTACTCACAGGGTATATTTGCTCTGTCCCAGACATGGAGCTATGCGCTTAAAATGCATTGTCTTGATTTTCATCCAAATATAAATGCCACTGACATCCTTTATAAAGAAACTATTGTATTTACATTTATTGCTAAATTGTAGGACTCAGTTTTGCTTTGCCACTACTTTAATGAAATCCTTCATATTGTACTGTATAAGAAGAAAGACAAGATAATTATGAGTGTTGATTAGTCCAAAGAACGCTTGTAACACAGCCTTCTCTAACACTTCTTTTTTTTTTTTTATTTATTTATACATACAAGCTGGGGTACAGGCCAGAGGCGTGGGGCGGCGAGAGGGTTCACCAGAGACAGAGTGGGGAGCAGAACAGGCAGATCAGAGGTACACTGCTGAGGGGAGCAGCGGGTGAGGCAGGAGAGGTCTGCCGCACCATGTGGGATTCTCCCTGGCCGGGCATCGAACTCGCGTCGCCGCTGCCGACAGCTCCACAGCGCAGCGCTCAACCGCTGCGCCACAGGGGAGGCCCTCTAACACTTCTTGTTGATGTTTGGCAGGCTATGACCTTCATCAGTATTGCAGTCACCATATACTATAATTTTTTTAAGCTGGGACTACTTCAGTGGGAAGATACTCATTGATAGGAATTGAACAGGATATAGCTTTTTGGAATTACAAAAGTAAAGGCAGGTTTAAAACTGGCTTTTAATTTTTCATTTATTTTTCAATTACAATTTAAATCAAATTTTACTGACTGGTCATACATTTACATAACCACATAGCTCTGAGCAAACAATATCCCCCTCTACTTTTGCACATTTCACTCACTTTCCCCCAAAGTGCTGGTGCCAACACCCTATCATTTACTCCCCCTTACTGTTATTTTTATTTTATTAAGTGCTTTTGCTGTAAGAGGCTTAAAGAGTTGAACAACCTATTAATTTTATAAGATAATAAAGGAGCAATGCACCCCAGACCAGTCTTAGAAGAAATGAAGGTGTGAGAGGAGAAACAATGACCTGTCATGTGGTCTCATAGAAAGAGGGGCAGAAAGAGGTATCCCCACACCAACTGATAACATCCATCATTCTTTCCTACATACCCATCAAAGGCTTAAATGCCCCCAGTCAAATGCAACTGCCCTGACCAGGGAAATAGCAAATTTTACTGAGCTATTTTTCATATTTTCCATTTTCTATATGTGAATGCATTGTACAAACAATACTGATGTGTATTCAATACAGCAGTAAGGGATTTCATTTCAAAAGTCCTGGCAACCCATAAACTAAAGGAGTGAGTAGGTGACACTGTGGGGCTAAAGGGAAGGACAATGCCCTTTCTATCACCACCTTCGACTCCAATAAAACGCTATAAAATCAGTGGAATTTCTTTCAATCAATAGTATCTTACTATCGGGGCCTCCCTGGTGGTGCAGCGGTTAAGCGCTGCACTGAGGAGCTGTTGGCAGCGGCGATTCGAGTTCGACGCCCAGCCAGGGAGATTCCCACATGGTGCAGCAGACCTCTCCTGCCTCGCCCGCTGCTCCCCTCAGCAGTGTATTTCGGTTGATCTGCCTGTTCTGCTCCCCACTCTGTCTCTGGTGAACCCTCTCGCCGCATACCTCTGGCCTGTACCCCAACTTGTATGTATAAATAAATAAATCTTTAAAAAAAATAGTATCTTACTATCAAGGAAATAAGGAATGTGAGGTAGCTTAAAAATTAATTTAACAGGAGGCCATGATTGCTTTATAGCTTCAGGACAGATCATGAGAGAAGGCCCTGGCAATGGAAGGGAGGGTGTTCACAAAAAAAAAAAAAAAAAGGAAAAGAGTGGCCTCCCTGGTGGCTCAGGGGTTAAAGTCTCAGCACTATGAAGCTACTGCCAACCACTGCAGCACAAGTACAATCCCTGGCCAGGGAGCTGACCCACATGGCACAGCAGACCTCTCCTGCCTCACCCGCTGCCCCCCTTAGCAGTGTATTTCAGTAGATATGCCTGTTCTCCCCACTCTGTCTCTGGTGAACCACCCCCCACACCTCTGGCCTACACCCCAGTTCTTGTATGCATAACTAACTAAATAACCAACTAAATAAATAAATACCATAAAAAGAAAAAAAGGAAAAGAGCAGCATGATATTACATTTTACCTGGTGTTTCGGACAGGAACTTAATCTCTGGAAATTCTATTAATATATCTCTTATTGGAATGGAGGTAAGTTTGGCTCTTGGGACACATTCTGCTAATTTGATACCAAACATGTAAGTGCTGCCTTCAGGTGTCATGAAGTATAAGAGGGAAGGAGAGAAAGCAAAGAGAACAAAAGAGGGCGGACCCTCAGTGGACATCACACCCACCCAGGGGACCTAAAAGTGATGGCAAATCAGCTGCTTCTACTCTGTGGCTCCCCATCTTGAACACCACATCCCAGGTTCCAAAAACCCCTCCATTCCAAAAATTTCTGATGAGGATGTTTTCTTGATATTTTAGAGTCTGAGGCCCCTCTAGAATACCCCTCACCTCTCTTGCCAAGCCCTGAGCTCACACCACCTTTCATTTTTTTTTTAAGATTTATTTATTTTTGTGTACAAGCTGGGATGCAGGCCACAGGTGTGAGGTGGTGGGAGGGTTCACCAGAGACAGAGTGGGGAGCAAAATAGGAGGACTGAGTGAAATACACTGCTGAGGGAGGCAGCGGGCGGGGCAGGAGAGGTCTGCTGTACCATGTGTGAATCTCCTCGGCTGGGCATCGAACACACGCCACAGCTGCAGACAACTCCACAGCGCTGCGCTTAACCCGTTGTGCCACCAGGGAGGCCCCCTAACTTGGGTCCATGGAGCAGCTTCAGGAAGGTCTGTGAATCAGCAAATACTCTATTTTTTTTTTTTTTTGGAAAATTAATCGTCATTTGCTGGATGATGATGGGTGTGGTTGATGCTGGTCACTCCTTTCTTCTCCCCTCTTTGTATGTTTATCTGACCTGCAGGAAGGAAATGGATGGACACATGCAATGCTCTTTCTTCTTCAACTTTTTTGCACATCCAGAGCTTTCTGATTCAGCTTTTGCTGAAAACGGAAATTAATTCCTGTTGCTGAAAGTTACACAACTCTGAAATTCACTTTCTCAGCAATATTCAGACATGGTTCTTCTAACCGTGTCTGACATGGTTACAAAAAGATGTGTTTCCAATGTTTATAGAAAAAAAATTTCAGTGGCAAAGGAAGTACTCTCTTAAACCTCTGCAAAGGATTTTGATCCTCTCCTGGTATGGCTCTTAGGAGAAAAATAAGTCTGGTGAATCAGAATCAGAGAAGGTGCCAGCCTGGTGGGTCAGATTTGACTCCCTGATCCCACAATGGCCGCTCCACCAGGGTAATCTTCACCCCTAAACACACTTCCTGCATCGTTCAGCATCTCCAAAGTACTATTTGCATTGCTGTGACAGCCAAATTATTGGAAGGCAAATACATATTACAAATAGAGCTTTCTGCCATGGATTTGCCTATCCCTTTGGCATATCTCTGTCACATACTAACTCCAAAAACCCAAAAAAGATAACTTAGAAAGATATACACATATTCAGTTGAAACCAAAACACAGAAGAAAAAATAAGATAGAACTATCACAGGGCAGAATAGCCTGGTTACTGAAACTTTCTTGCTGTTTTTTGAAAGGAAACTTCATCACTGTTCTAATGATAAGACCAGCCTCACCATGCCATGCAAGTTCCACTGATCCTTTGCTTCTGTGGGGTGGATTCAGCCTTGTCCTTCAATTTTGTGACGCTTGTGGGATTTTCTAGAAATTTGACTCCTTCAGCCTCCCCCCAAAAACTCAAGGTGAGACAAAATATTCAGCCAGGAGATAAAGCCAAAGATCAACTTTCAGGCTATCTTTGCCAAAAAGGAAACTAAGTGAATTTTGGATTAAAAGAATTAACCTTTAGTTAGAAAGAAAAAATAAATTTTAAATCTTCCAAAATTAAATATAATGTGTATCAGAAACACTGTACATTTGCAGGTCGGTAGAGCTGTGTCCCCTCCATCATTGAGCTGTACAATCCTCAACAAGGGAGGCAGCATCTCCGGGTCTCAGTTTCCTTCTTTTGTAAAAGACAAAAATTAATGACTATGCCATAGGATTAGCACAAGGAGCGCAAACGAGTTAATATTTATTCCCTGTATCAACGAGTCCTCATTATAGAACTATCCCAGCATTGTTTCTCCAAACCTCTGGAGTGCAGAGTGCTCTCACTGGCACCTGTCCTTGGGGTTCTGTCCATCTGGAGAGTCTGTGGGAGCCTCAGAGTCTGCAACGGCTTCATCCATATGCTAAGATCCTGATGTGGGGGGCCGGGGGGAGGAGGTTTGGGAAGTGGGACCTCTCTCTTCGCATGGTCTCCATCACTCAGTAGATGAGCACATCTGTCTTCATATGACATTGGAGTCCAATGAAGGTGAAGGTGCTGAGGCCTCGGCCCTTAGTGAGGTCCCATAACATCATGTCTCTCACCTTCTATTGGTCAAAGCAGCCAAGATTCAAGGCCGAGAAGTCGTATCTACCCCTCAGTAAGAAGATTCTTTGAGCAGCATCATACGGCAAAGAGTGTAGACATAGAAAATTGTTTTTCGTTGGCGCCATTGTGATGATCACCTCCCTTCTGCCTTGTAGTCTAGAAGTGCACTTTCCAATGTGTACAGCTGAGCAGTGTCTTTTATCATCCTGTTGATTGGTATCATTACAATAACAGTGCAATGAATCGTACCTCCCCACACCCAT
This sequence comes from Scalopus aquaticus, assembly GCA_004024925.1. Classification (NCBI taxonomy): domain Eukaryota; kingdom Metazoa; phylum Chordata; class Mammalia; order Eulipotyphla; family Talpidae; genus Scalopus; species Scalopus aquaticus. Next base: position 66,026 of record PVIJ01008307.1, read on the forward strand.
GCTTGTGTGTATTCTCCTTGAATATGGACTCTGGACTTGGCCATGAGATTTGTGCTGGCCAACAGAACATCAGCAAATCAAATATAAGCAGAAGACTGACAGAGGCATGTGACTCAAGGTTTTTCCTCTTGGAACACTCCTTGAGATGATTGTGTCATGAACCTGGGGTGGCAGCCCACTCAGTGAGGTGTACAGTTGAGTCCAGGTGACAGAAGTTCCGTCAGATGGAAGCAGCTACTTAAGTGAGCTCAGCTGAGACCCACAGGAGGACCACCCAGTCCACCCACAGAATCCTAAATATAATAAAATGTCCTTGATTTGTGCCACGAGTCTAGGGATGTCTCATAACATAACAGATAATTGAAAAACACCAAAAATATTCAAATACAATATTCAAGGTAGATTTTAGTCACTGATAAATACTAGTTCACTGAAAAATCACTAACTTGGGGCCTACCTGATGGCACAACAGGTTAAGTCTCAGCACTATGAAGCTATCCAGAGCCACTGCGGCACAAGTTCGATCCCCAGCCAGGGAGATTCCCACATGGTGCAGCAGACCTCTCCTGTCTTGCCCGCTGCTCCCCTCTGCCTGTTCTGCTCCCCAGCCTGTCTCTGATGAATCCTCTCACCCCCACACCTGTGGCCTACATCCCAGCTCTTGTATACAGAAATAAATAAATCTTTTTAAAAAATCACTAACTTACTTCATGATTTTAAACATAGCACAGAATCCTATCTCCTTAGGACTTGACAGATTTAGAGATAATACAATCTAGGGGGCTTCAATATATTTTGTAGCTATAGAAATTTTTTAAAAACTTCTTCCTCGGGTATTTAAAATAAAGAGATAAGGCCATTTGATGGCAGTACCACTTCCTTTTTTTTAATACAGACATCCAAATTCAGGTTCCTAGATTGCAGGGAAAGAATTCTTGCAGTTTAAGCTTACAATTTATTGATATGTTTTCTTTTGGCTAAATGATTTAAAGGAAACCCTTATTCAAAACAGACAAGTAGTTGTAAATATTAAAGGTCATCTCATTATTTGCCTTGAGAACTCAGAATACATGGAAGATCAGAAGAAGCATCATAAGTTATTTCTACTCAGAAAAATACAAACCATCAGGACAAGCAAATACTTGATGAATGGCCTATGTGAGTTGATGTCTAAGATATATCACCTATGATGGTGTAAGATTTTAATCTTCAGAGAATTTTATATCTATGTAAAATATAATTCAAATCCAATGTTGGTGGAGCCCTTGAAGAACCTCATTGCATCGGCAGGGTGCTAGACATGCAGTTCAGTGGCTCCCACACACCAAGACACCCCTGCCTTCTTGGATTATAAATACAGTGGAAAGGCAGACAGTAATTATTTTTGTTACAAAAACAAGTATGTAAAGACAAATCCTAAAAGACACTATAAAGAAAAGCTTCATGGTGCGGTAAGTGTGCAAAGAAAGTTGCTATGGTTTCTTGGGCAGGTTGATTAATTCCCTTTGCCTTACTTCCTCCTCTTTAAGCCAGAATTCTAGAATACATCTCAAAGTGTTACTGTGGTGATGAAATAGTAAAAGCTCAGAAGAAAACCAAGCCCTGACAGATGGGTAATCGATTTTAGTCATTAGTACCATCATCATCATTACCAGTGTCATTATTCTCATACCCTGTGTGAGGATGGGGAAGGCTTCCCTGAGGAAGAAACATTGAATTGAGTTGTAACGCATTTCAACAGTTTACTCACCCAAGGAGTGGAGAAGCAGCTCGTGGAAACAGGCAAAAGAGCATGTGACTGACGGGGCTGACGGGCTGTAGGAAAGCTGAGAATACAGTGAGGTTAGTGCCTAGCGTAGGGTGGGGAAGGACGCTGAGGCTGGAGGTGGGCCTGGCTGTGCGTCAAGTAGGGCGGTGAGGTGGAAAGCAGGTGATATAATCAAATTTGCGTTTAAAAAATTCATTGTTATGGACTCAATGTTTGTGTCCCTAAAATTCATGTGATAAAGTTCCAACACCCAAAGTGATAAAAGTAAGGGGTGGGTGGGGCCTTTGGGGAGTAAATGGGTTTAGATGGGGTCTCATGAAGAGATTAGTGCCCTTACAGGAAGCGAGACCCCAGAGTTCCGGGGAGGTGAGGTGGAGACTCCTTGATCCTCGCCTTCCCAGGCTCCGGGCTGTGAGCAGGAAATGCCGGTTCTGTAAGTTGTCTAAGTCTATGGTATTTTGTATGGCAGCCGAAGCCGGAGTAGTGTGGGTTTGGAAAACCTTTTCACAGACATACGGTTACCTGTGTAGGGCAATGGAGTGGGTATAAGAGGAAGGAAGGAGGGGTCAAGATCTCTCAGCATTCAAAGATGATAAATACATGCAATTTGCAGCGACATGGATGGAATTAGAGGGGATCATACTCATGAAATAAGCCAGAAAGAAAGAGAAAAATATCACAAAAATATCACGATTTCACTTATAACAGGACTCTAAGGACACCAAATAGGAGAGAGACACTCAGCGGGTGAAAGGGCGGGGGGAGGGAGGGTAAGGGCACAAAATGGAGTAAAAAGGACACAAGGGACCACGGAGATGGATCATGGGTGAATTGGTGGTGGGTTACCCAAGGGGAATACAAAATGTAAAAGGTATAAATAACAATTTAAAAAAATAAATAAACACAACAGTTGAAAAAATAAAACTGAAAAAAATTGCAAAAAAAAAAAGATCTAATTGAAGGTCGAATTCCTAAGGACGGGAGGAGGGTTGGCCACGGGAGGCAAGGACAAGGAGTATCGAAGGAGATGTCCAGGTATGGGATTGTTGACAGAACTGGATGGACAGTGATGCCATTGACTGGCAGTAAACTGGAAGAAACTGGGCTGGGGATGGAGCAGAGAGCAGGGAAGTGTCTGATAAAGGGAGAACAGACTCATGGTGGTTGAGAGTTGACGCTCTAGAAGACACAGAAATAATGGTGTCTCCTAAGATCCCTACAGCTCTGGCCCTGATAAAGTGCCACAGACTCAACTGCAGTTGCAACTCTTCCTAGAGACCAGTTTGCGGTCAAAGGAACCTCCCATGAAGAATGTTTCCTGTCTCTGTCTCCCTGTGGTTTCTCTTATATAACAAGGCATTCCTTCGAGAAAACTGGCGTCCCAGATTCCACAAAGCAGCGGGAGACTGTGTGAAATGTCCCGGCCCCAGGAAAATGATATCAGAACAAGTTGCTGTTGACCCAAAGGGAACTTTCACTGGCCAATCCTGCGGTTGACCCATCTGTGTTTTTCCAACAGCTTTCACGGGTGCAGGATCTGGGAATGAGGAGCCAGACACCCCTAATTCTGCCACAGAGAGAAGACTGAGGCCAACTGGACTAGTAAGATGTCTGAATATGAAATGTTACTTGAAGAAATGCAATGTTCTCCCATTTGTTCTTTCATAAGAATGAGCTAACAAAATGTGGCATGGTGGAGCCCCAGAGAGGAGGCTTTATAAAGTAGAAAAATGATGTGAGATTAGCCTGTCAAGGTTTGAATGAAATGGAAGTTAAATATGGCGTTGGTTTAGTTTTGCCCCCAACAGTGGTTAATTTTAATAATTTGAATTAGTTGCCAACCTTAAAAATCCATAAATTGCAGGTGAATATTAGGGCTTTTAGCTTTTCTTTAAAATGGAAGGTTCTGGCAAAGCTGGACCCACGGTCCCACATGATGACAGTGAGCTGAAGCTCCTTACTGGTTCATCCCATGCTCACTCTTTGGAGTGTGCCAGCACCAAGGCTGGGTACCTCTACTCCTTAGCATGATGGCACTTTTGGTTTTCTTTAAGTCAATATGAAAGTAAATGTGTGTTCTACCTATGTCACTACCCAAAGTAAGAAAATTATAAAACTAGATCAAGATAACCATGTTAGAAAAGTGTTTGATGTCAGAAAAGTCAAATGAGAAAATGTTTTTATAAAGCTGAAATGATTTCAGGGCCTCCTGGGTGCCCTAGGTGTTAAGGCTCAGCACTATCACCACGATGGCCTCAGTTCCATCCCAGCCAGGGAGCTGACCCATATATGGTGCTGCAGACCTCTCCTGTCTCGCCTGCTGCTCCCCTCAGCAGTGTACTTCAATAGATCCGCCTGTTCTGTCTCCCACTCTGTCTCTGGTGAATACTCTTACCACCCCACACCTCTGGCCTGCACCCCAATTTATCCGTGCAAAACAAATAAATAAAGCTGAAATGATTTCTATGCGTGTGTTTTGCAGTAATCTCTACGTAGAGATTTCACAGGTTCTCTTCAGTCATTGCCATCAGCCTGATGTTGGTGCTGTCTGACCTGCAGCACTTCTGGAGACTTCCATCAACAGCAGCGCTTGTAGTGTTCATCACATAAGCCCACATTTAACCCCTCACCCCCCCAGACTCCTCATAAGTCCATGGTGTACCCAATCCCCAATTTAAATATAACAAGGCCCTCTGGATATGTGTCAGAGAAAAGGGGCGTCTAGGTCTACGTCAGGATTAGGGGAACACAGGAGAGGGGAGCTAGAATTTGGCAGGCAAAGTCTGCAGGTCAGAGTCTCAGTGAAAGCTCCAGCATCAAAAGACTCTGCCTGCCCTTAGAAAGATTATTAATTTTGGCAGTGAGACTGCTGAAAGGACCTGCTGAACACCCCCGCAGCCTCCGGAATAGGGCTAGAGAATCTCCAGTCCTCTTCCTTTATATACAAGGAACAGTCTCCTAGTGGTTTGTAATGCAAAGGCAGACGTGTACCATTTGCCCACAAATTCATGAAGGGTGCCCACTGAGAATACAATCTGGCCCCAAATGCTTTCATGTTCTCTTCATCAGCATCAGTTGGTTTTGGCAAATCAAGAGCTCCAGACAATCAGACAGAAGTACCACCAGTGAGAAGTCCGAGTCAGCCACTGCCACGGAAGGGAAAACTTGAATTCAGGCATCTTTTCTTTTAAGGCTTCCTGTCGAGTTTCCGAGCAAAGACCTGAACACAGTCGTACACCTAACTGCCACCCCCAGGGAACCTGCTGGGCTGAGATGGAGCAATTACACTGGACTAATTAATTACACTGGATTAAGATGATCCAAGATATGGGATGAAGGTTCAGTTTGTTCTACATGTGCCCTGGTAAAAGCAAATGCCTTATGAGAGTTGGGCTAAATAATATTTTCTAGGTTTTTAAAAATAGAACTGGCTCTGGAGCAGAGAAATTATGTTTTTTAACTTCATGAAGAAAGAAATCATTTCACTTTCAAGAAAGGAAAAAACCCTGACTGAGTCTCTTTAATGATAAACACATATTTATTGTGAGTGAGAGATTTTAATGAATTCTGTCACAGTTGGCTGGCTCAAAAGCGTTGGTGATGAAGGTGTAAGTAAGTGTCAAGAGGAAACGAGACTGAGTTTGTCTCTAATTTGCAATGTAGTATCATTATAGAAAAATAAGCAAAGAATTATCTGAAAGATAAAAATTCTGGCATGATAGTTATATCTAAAAACTACAGGTTGTGATAAAAATTCAAATATTACCTCTCTCTCGCTCACCCCTAAGATGGAATAGGAGATAAAATGTTTAGTTACATTTGACAGTTCTCGGGGTGTCTTCAAAGCAAATCTTCCCCTAGGAAATTAAATCCTTTATTTTTTTTACTCTTGTTTTATTGATATATTGTTGTTTTCTATCCCTGCTAGAGTTTGGGAAGTATAGGCCCACCCCTTAGGTGTAGACACGGTAGCCCAGCCACCCCCGAAGCACCCACAGTCGTACACCATAGTCCACTGTGCTCTCTTCCCACACTGTGCTCCCTCTTCCCCTCCGGATGCCTCAGTTCTATGGTCAGCTTTCAAGGGTTAGTTTTAAAGTTTGTCTTGTCTGAACTTTTGTTTAGTTTCTCTATATTCCACTTATAAGTGACACCATCTAGTATTTATCTTTCTCCTTCTGGCTTATTCTTCTTCCAGTTCCATCCATATTACCATAAATGGTTTGAGTTTATCTCTTTTTGCTAATTGAGTAATATTCCATTCTATGTATAAACACAGTTACCTGTTTTGGGGCACTTAGGCTGTTCCCAAAATTTGGCTATTGTGAATAGTACTACAATGAACATGGGAATGCAAATTTCCCTTCAGATTAATGTCTTTGTATCCTTTGGTGGATACCTAGGAGTGGACTTATCTGTGGTGTTATGTTTATCTGTAGAATCTACTCTATAGATTCCACTGCATGATTATAGCACAGTTGTTGATTCATTTTAATATGGATGGACCTTTGGGCTTTCTCTGATTTGGGATTATTATGAAATGAAGTTATACATCCTCAGCCCAGACTCTGGATGTACTTGTGCATGCATATCTTTGGAAAGTAAATTTGCTATGTCAAAACAATATTTTGTCCAGCTATAATAGCGAACACAGAATTTTCCAATGTGGATCTCTAAAAGTGAGTGTTCTTGTGGGTCCCCGCTTCATATTGTTATTTGACTTCATTTTCCCAGTTCTGGTGGTTCCACAAAGGGGGTTCATGGTGGTGCTCAGTTGCATCGCCCTCATTGTCAGTGGAATCGAGTACCCTATTAAATGTGCATTGGCCATATTGATACCCTCCTTTGTGAAGTGGTTACTCACATCTCTTGCACCCCACTTTTTTTGACATAGGTTGTCTCTTTTCATGCATTGGTAGCATGCCTTCTATGTAAAAGTCCATTCACAGTTTTATGTGTATCTTCTCTCCCACCATGGCTTCTCTCCTCACTCAGTGTTTTTAAAGAACAAAAGTATCTTAATTTTAAAATAATTTCATTTCTTAGGTTTTCCTTTATATTAGTGATTTTATATTCTGTTTCAGAAATCATTTTCTGTCTCCAAATTAAGATGATATTCTCCTATATTATCCTCTAGAAATTTTATTGTCTTTCCATTTATAATTAGATTTAAATGCATCTGGAATTGATTTTGTATTTGCTGTAGGGTCAAATGTCCTTTCCTACAAAAGGATATCCAATTAACTCAGTATAATTTATTGAAAAGACCATCTTTTTCCCACCGTTCTGCAGCACCACATTTGTCATAAATTAAATGCGAGTTGACTTGCTCTAGCTTATAATAAATCTTAATATCAGTAGAGTATGCCCAGTAAGTCCTCTCAATTTTTTCTTCTTCAAGTTGAGCTTGTATTCTTGACTCTTTGCATTTCCATGTTTGTTTAAGAATCAGCTCATCAATTTATAAATATACACACACACATTATAAACACATAGCTACATACACACCATCTGTTGGAATTCTGATTTTGACTGCACTGAAGTATTGACATTTTATGATGAATGCTTTTATTCTATTACATATGGCATATTAAAATTTTATTTTCTCTTTGTAGCTAGTATACACAAATATAACTCATTGTTTATATTGACCGTGTATCCAACAAAATTATTGAAATCACTTATAACGCCTATAATTTACCTGTAGATTTATTTACAATTTCTATTTATATGGCCATCCTGCCTGCAAACTATGAGTCAGTTCTTCCTTTCTACTCCTTAGACTTTTCTTTCATTTCTTCTTTTTCTTTTCCTTAGATATTCTTTGTCAGAATAAAAAAGGTTCTTTCTCGTTAGTTAGGGTGGTTTATCTTTTATAACAAATGGGTGTTGAACATTTTTCAAATGCTTTTTCTGTATTTATTGAATAAATATATTGATAATTATTTTGTTTTGCTGGCATAGTGAAATATACGGATTAACATCTGGGTAATAAACCAACCTTATATCCATGGGATAAACACTTGAATATAAGGTATTAGATTTTTATATAAGGGGATAAAGATTTATCCCTTTTTCCTGTTTTCTGTAATAAGAGTTTGGTTAAGACTGATGTTATTTATGTAGCTGATGTTTTCTTTGCAATAAAATTTCTAAGCAAAGATATATCATCTAGGAAGACTTGCAAATTCTTTTGTTTCAGCTTTGGTAAGTTATGGTTCCAATGAATTCATCAATTATACTTAGAATTTCAAATATATTAACACAAATATCTATAATATCTTCTTCAATTTTTTGAATCACTGCGATCTGAACTGATATCCCTCTTTAAATTCCTAAAGTTGATGGCAATCCTACCAAAAGCAATTAACAGATTTAATGCTATTCCAATAAAAATCTCAACGACATTCTTCAAAGAAATAGATCGACTACTGATGAAATCTTTGACAAAGGAGCAAAGAAAATGCAGTGGAACAAGGACAGTCTATTCAATAAATGGTGCTGGGAAAACTGGACAGCCACATGCAAAAAAGTGAAGCTAGACTACTACCTCACACCCTGCATAAAAGTCAACTCAAAATGGATAAAAGACCTGGATGTAAGACCTGAAACCATAAAATGTATAGAAGAAAATATAGGCAAAACTCTACACGACATACATCTCAGCAAAATCTTGAAAGACACATCCCTCAAAGAGAAGGAAGTGAAAGACAAGATAAACAGATGGGATTACATCAAAATAAAAAGCTTCTGTACATCAAAAGAGACATTAACCAAAAGTAACAGACAGCCTACCAACTGGGAAAAGATTTTTGCACACAATACATCTGATAAAGGACTGATAACAAAAATTTACAAGGAACTCACACAACTCAACAAAAACAAAGCCAATAACCCAGTCAAAAAATGGGCAGAAGAGCTCAAAAGGCACGTCTCCAAAGAAGAAAAGCATATGGCCAACAGATACATGAAAAATGATCAACATCACTTATAATCAAGGAAATGCAAATCAAAACCACTATGAGATACCACCTCACACCTGAGGGGATGGCACACATTAAAAATACAGGCAACAACAAATGCTGGAAAGGATGCGGAGAAAAAGGAACTCTTCTACACTGCTGGTGGGAATGTGAACTGGTCCAACCACTATGGAAAGCTGTATGGCGATTCCTCAAACTGCTAAATATGGAGCTCCCATACGACCCAGCAATATGACTTTTGGGAATCTACCCAAAGGACACAAAAACACTAATCCGAAAGGATACATGCACCCGTATGTTCATTGCGGCACTATTCACAATAGCAAAGGTATGGAGGCAACCCAGATGTCCAAAAATAGATGATTGGATCCAGAAGATGTGGTACATATACACAATGGAATACTATTCAGCATGGAAAGAAGATAAACACATGCAATTCGCAGCGACATGGATGGAATTAGAGGGAATCATACTCAGTGAAATAAGCCAGAAAGAAAAAGAAAAGTATCGAATGGTTTCACTTATAACAGGACTATAGGGAGGCCGGGTGGGAGAGAGACACTCAGCGGTTGGGGGGGG
>PVIJ01008308.1:0-75351 GCA_004024925.1 Scalopus aquaticus
TTTTTTAAAGGTTTATTTATTTATACATACAGCTGGGGTACAGGCCAGAGGTGTGGAGTGGTGAGAGGCTTCACCAGAGACAGAGTGGGGAGCAGAACTGGCAGATCAGAAATACACTGCTGAGGGGAGCAGCGGGCAAGGCAGGAGAGGTCTGCCGCACCATGTGGGATTCTCCCCGGCTGGGCGTCGAACTCGCATCATGCATTGCCGACAGCTCCACAGCACAGCGCCCAACCGCTGCGCCACCGGGGAGGCCCCCCAAAAATCTATTTACTTTGAGACAATATTGGGGTACCACCATCACATATTACCATCATAATGTACCCATCACCATCTCATCCATATTCCACCACCATAGACCATGTGCTTCCTCCCTTCTTTGTTATTTCCTTTCTCCCACTCCCTCCCCCCTTTCTTTTCTCCTCCCTCCCTCCCCCAGTTTTCTTGTGCTGAGTGAAATAAGACAGGAAAAAGGTAAATCTCAGACAGTTTCACATTATGTGGAATATAAACTAACGAAATTAATCAGATAAAGACAAGTTGAAAAACTGGTCCTTGATAGCTGATTAAAGAAAAGGAAAGATTTTTCTAAAATGTAGAGAATCTTGAGTTAGGCTTTATAAAACTCAAGACTAGAGCTGGTGTTATGTTTTCCTTTCTTTTTCAACTTCTCTCATTTTTCTCATCTGTCTTTCCTGCCCATACCTATGACACTTTGCCTCCTCACAGTCTCAACAAAACCATTCCCAGTTCCTGGGTCTATGTGACCTACCTCTTGGTACAAGTGCTCATAGCAAACTGAAGTTGCCCGTGGTCTAATCTATGGAACTTTGGAGGGAATCATATTAATTCAGTCCACTTCTTGCATTGCTTGTTCTGGAACAGGGGTTTATCCAAGTTCTTATGGTTGTGACCAACCGGAGGTGTGATGGGAGGATTATTTTTTACTGTTATATGAGAAAGCATTGTGAGCAAAGGAAGATTACTTTGTGATGACAATGGCTTGCATGCGAACAGTGTTGTAGGTTTTGAGATCAAGCTGATTATATGTTTACATGGGAACAATTCTCATTCCAACGGGTACTTTATTTTGTAGCTTATTTTGTTTTCTGCAAAAATTCTAAATTTTGAAAATAACAGCCACAAAGCAAACCCTTCCAAATACTATATTGAGATGTTTTGTTTAGGTGACTCTATTCCTCTTAGAGTAAATATACCTGTATTTCAAATAAGTAAATGAAAAAAAAAAGCTCTCATACCACACAAAATGATATTTTCATAAGATACTGTTTTAGAAAATGTGATATTCAGTCAATGTACAAATGTAGCTTTGAAAACAGAGAATCCTAATTTTCAAAAACTCTTCCTCACATCATGCCATTTAACACACACAGAGCGGAAGCTAAGAGAATGAAATCTGGCAGTTTTTATAGCAGTTGATCGGATCGTGTACCCATAAATGTTGAGAAATGATCAGAGTGAAATTTACCAGTTATTTTATATACAGAGGGTCTAAAGTAAGATGCTTTAAGAAACTACAGTATTTACAATAGTTTTTATACATGGCCAGCACTAAGTAAGAGTTAACACCACAAGTGATATTTTAAAATTAATAAAAATTTTACTTTTCTTTGTTTTTCATTTCTGTGTGTTATTGAGTTCATGCTTTCTTCTTACTATGTTGACCACACACGTGCAGCTGATATCTGTAATAGCACATGTGATAGTGACCATGATGGCTGAATAGGAATGCCCTTGAACTATTTTTTCATAGGGATATTTCATGTTGCTACATCAAAAGTATTTAGTGCTACACAATGGGCCATCTGCAGGAAGTCAGATACACACCAAAAATGAGTCTTCCTGACAAAGGAGTAGAATATCTTGCCCTAGTAATGGAGAGAGAGAGAGAATTCAGCCAATAGAGAGAGTGCTGACAGCAACAGGCAACAGCAAAAAAGAAAGTATACAAGAGGTATACTTTTTTTTTTACTTTTTATTTATTTATTTAATATTTTTATTATTATTATTTATGTCTTTTACATTATGGTGTATTCCCCATAGGTTTCCCACCACCAATTGACCAGTGAACCATATGTAAGAAGCATACTTTTATATAAATTGATGGACAACTGTCAAAACCAATCTTTGCAAGAAGGACCCCAACTGTCAGTCTTCCTGACAGTAATACTATCTGGGATACACAGGAGAACATTATCAGATGTGTGACAACACCAGGTGTCTAACTAAGCTAGCCATTTGGAAGCATGGACCAAGCATTTTGGGATTTTCAAACAACTAAATGCATATTCCACTTAGTAGAATTGCTACTATAACCAACAATAACAACCTACATTTCCATGGGACATGACTAGGAAACTGGCTAAATCTTAATACTGATTTTTCTCAAAAATGATTAATTTTCTTCTAACATTTTTACAAAATATTAATGTAACAAGCTGTCATCACCAAGTACTCTATTAGCTTTAGTATTGAGAATTGAGTTTATTTGTTGGAAAAGGTTCACAAGTAATATCTCTGGTAAGTTATTGCTCTAAAAGGACTGTGCATAATATCCAATAAAACTTTTCATACTTCAAATATTACATTATACTCTCTATAAACTACTCTTAACAATAGCAACAACAATAATATTAACATCTCACTTTATCATACTATTATCAGGCTCTATGCTAAGTATATTATTTTGCTAATCTTCAAAGCAATATTATAAAGTATATATTATTGTTATTCCCATTTTACAAATGAGAAAACTGATGCAGAAAGCTATATCAGTCAGGACCCTATCAGAAAACAAAGAATTTTGGAAGAAATAGTTGAAGGAACTTTTTACAGTTAGTGTTGGTGTTGGAAGATTAAGAGAACAATAAGCTACATAACTAGCAATAGTGAAAAGCCATTATATTTGTAGGCTTGAGTGGCAAGGAGAAGGAGAACAACAAAAGGTACACTGATACAGGAAATGAATAAAAGCTGACATCCACTATGTAAGGAGGACCACACTACCACAACACTGGGCTCTTGATTTCCAGACTAATTTCCTTTTCACTATAGCATGCAATTAAGCTGTTGTAATGGCTAAATTTTGTCTAAAAATAAAATGGATTAATTTGCAAAGTGATGAGTTCTTTGTGACATAAGGTATTCTAGCAGGATGTCATGAAATAAATTCCTAAAATAGAGATCAAACAAACCAGTATCAAAGATAGTTTGGAAGTTTAAGATTCTGTGCAAAGTCATTAAATAAAAAATACCAACTTTAGTAACATTTCTGGCCTTTGCATGGTCTTAGCAGATAAAGGGATATTTGTTCAGACAGCTCACCTGGATGAAAATGAGCTCCCAAAAGTTTTCAGAAAAGCAATCTTAAAAATAAGCTTTCTTCTTTTAAATTATATTTTCAGGAATTTTAAGTAAATAAAAAAGCCTCAATAGGATATTGCCAAAAATCTATGTTGCTTTTATTGCTCTTTTTCACTTGATTAGCTTTCTTCAGTATACATCAACTCTTTAGCCAGAATTTAAAGAGAATGATAAGTTTGATATATTCCTCCCGTTAGCTTTCTACCATTAGTAGGACCAAGCAAGTTAAATTTCTGCTGGTGCAAGGTGTTTTGCATAAGATAGCAGAAAGATTCTGCATTGGGGAAGTTCTTCAGGGTACAGGATACCATAACACTAATATATCATCTGTGACTGTAGTCTTCATTTTCGAGTATAGTGAGAAAAGCAACAATTACGCGGGCTTGAAGCAGATGACACATATGAGGTTTGCTTCAGCATAAGAAATTACATAATCACTAAATGGATGGCAGGAATTCTAAAAATCAACAGATTGAATATGTATTTTTAGGAAGAAATTGCCAAATATAAGTAGCTTAGTATAGATCAGTCAATTTCAGTGAGTTGGGAAACTATCATTTTCTTGAACAAATTAGTGATTCCCATTCTTATGACTCTGACAGAATTAGAGTGACTTAAAAAGACTTACCTTCCTTACTAGTGAATTTCACAAGCTGAATTGTGAATCATTGTGGATTAAGAGTCTCAGCAATACAGACAGAGACAGTAGTAGTCAAGCCTGACTCAGGATCTGCTGCACCCCCTAAATTCTGCATGAGCACCTCAATGGGTAGAAACATTTTCCTGTCTTCATGGTTAGCATGTATCCCTTTTCTTTCTCATTTGATACTGAATTGTCCAGAAACCCTAGGATTTCTCTGCTCTCCTAAGTTTCTCTCAAATGACCATTTCAGGCACTTGTAATAAGACCTCCTAGGACACAACTACAAACCCAGCATACTACCGTGCTCAACCCTGCTTGTGTCTCTGTGCCAGTACAGTATCTCCCAAATATCAAAGACCAGAATGTTAGTGCTTTGGAGAATTACAGCAAACTTGTTCAAGTGTCTCAAATTGTAGGTTAAAATACAAAACAAAATAGAACAAACCTGAGACTCAAAGGGATGATGGAATTTGATTGACATGAACCACAACTATCCAGTGTCAAACCAAAGTGAAAACTCAACTCTTCTCTATTTATATTCTAAGGAACATTTCCCTACCTCTTCAATAATTCTTTGATATTCTATATTCTTTGATGTCATGTCTCAAAGATATTTGAATATTATTAGTTACATGGGGAATTTTATAGTAGGAAATGTGACTTTTAACAATAACCTGTCATGTGATATCTACAGTTTATTATTTTTAGGGAAATATTTTGATGAGTGTGTGTATATATGAGTTTGTGTCTGTGTGGGTAGGAGCAGTAAAATTAATGAGTGAAGGTAAAGACATGTATTTTTTTATGTTCTTAAGTAAAATTCTAAAAGTTTGTATCTGTCTTACTCTAAAATAGGCATCATTACAATAAGTGACCCCCTTTGTGTTACAGATCCATTCCTAAGATAATAAAAAGAGTAAGATAAATTAAACACAAATTTTAATAGGACTTGCTATAATCTAGCATGCCTGAAAATGATTTAACCATTATCTGTTTCTAGATAAATTTTAATATGTAAATAGAAAATATTATTATAAATCAAAATATGTTTTCTTATGTGCTTCCAAGCATTGATAGCATGCCCTCCTCCCCCAAATCCTAAGACACAGACAGAAAATACAAAATTGTCATTTTGTACACACAGACTTCTGTCCTTACAGCAAAAGGTAGACATCTGTCTAGATCATACCATGTCCCACAAAAAATGGTCACATAATGATAGTGACGTGACATAATCCAGAAAAGTAACTAGACTCCAAATATTCTAAAGTAATCCTAGGACACAGAAGTATGAAAACAAAGAAGCAGAATGTGTTTAAAACAACAAATACACCTGAAGAAAACAACCATTAAGACCATTATGTGGTAACAGATTGAAAGCGCAGGTTTTAATTTTATGGATTTGGGGATTTAAACCCTTCATATCCCATGGCTAATTAAAATATTAGACATTTTATTTCAATATTAACTTCCCATAACAGTTTAGATGTATACAAAGAAACAAAATGTCACCTTAGTACTCAGTTATTTAAAAGTGGAAAAGGTATTTTGAGATCAAATGGTGTATAACCAGTCATGAGCTAATATGCAGAGAAAACAAAACTAACTGTTCCAAACATCACAATATCCATCAAAGAAAAAAAATACTTTTGCATGTACTTAATGATTTTTAAAAGGGCCCATTCTTAGAAAGCATGTTAAAAAATATATTAAATAGCATATTGATCAGTGTAAACTGTGGCCTCTGACTCCAGTAACTGTGGTTCTAGGGTTGTGTAAAACATCCCTATGATGAGGCTTCAACAATGTGGTTGGTGGCTTAGACTCCAAGCCTGATAAGCTCTCTGGAGAGTCCATCAACAACCTACTAAGATTCAACATACTATTTTTTTATGATAAGTCTATGGGTTTGATTCATCTTTGAATCATACAATGGAGAAAATTCCCTGACCTCCTGGGGCTGCCACTCTGAGATAGGATACAGATAATACACATATGAGCATAAAGTGTAAAGCTAATTTTTTTTAAAAGGCCATGAGTAGAAGAAGAGGGGATGCTATTTAATAGGTGTGATTAGGAGAAAATTCCCAGAGAAGATAGCATTTAAGCCAAAATTTTTTTTTTAAGATTTATTTATTTACACATACAAGCTGGGGTACAGGCCAGAGGCGTGGGGTGGTGAGTGGGTTCACCAGAGACAGAGTGGGGAGCAGAACAGGCAGATCAGAAGTATACTGCTGAGGGGAGCAGCGGGGGAGGCAGGAGAGGTCTGCCGCACCATGTGGGATTCTCCCTGGCCGGGCATCAAACTCGCATCACCAACAACTCCACAGCGCAGCGCTCGACTGCTGCGCCACCAGGGAGGCCATTTAAGCCAAAATTAAGAACTAACTGAAGAGAAGGAGTGGGCCATGGGAATATCAGGCAGAGAAACCTTAAATGCAAAAGTGCTACAATAGGAACTTTCCTAGAATATTTGAAAGACTACTAGATGAATGTCAGCTGAACTGTGCCAAGAGAAATTTACAGGAAATGAGGGCAGGTATATTTAAGTCTTCGTGACTTTGTTAAGGATGAGGCTTTGAATTTTTATGTCTACTTAGGGAATCGTGGGGGAATCCTACTTGAGCCTTTATTCACTATACTTTACAAAATGTTTAGAATAAATCTAATACTATAACGCTTAATGAAAGTGAAAAGTTAGAAAGTTTGTTTGGCTTTGTGTTTAATGAGTTAATAGATCTTTAGTTTTTATATTGAAATAAAGAGGTATACTATATAGTAGAAAGTAAATTTTTAATGAATTAGTTATAACTGGAGACCCTAAAGATAGTTTGTGGAAAATGTAGAGTAAGTTTCCCAACCTCTGTTTGATGTATTTTCATGTTAATACCTTCTAAAATGAAGTATACGAGTAAGGAACGTATGAGAAGAACTATATTGATTAGTAATATGCAGTCAGAAGAATGAAGTGAAATATGAATAAAATGGACATTTATAAAGATTTACTAATCTCTTTGAAACTATGCAAAGAAAATCCTACATTCAAGTTTTGTTCTGCTTTTTACTATCCATGTAATCATGAGAAAGTTACTTTAATGCTCAACACTTTAATTTCCTTACCTATAAGACTAGGGAAAATAAAACATGCAAATTGTTATAAATATTAAATTAAATTAGGCAGTATAGCTAAGGAACAAACTAAGATTCTATCCATAAATTTCACAATTAATATGTTTTTTTTATATTTTGCTTTTTATTTTTTTTCTTTGTTTCTCATTTTATTTCACAATTTGTTTCCAGTTTAAGAGCTGGGAAAGAAGTACAAGAAGGAAAGGTGCTTAGAATAATGTTGAACCTAGCAACAACAATAAAAATAAGAGTTATTCAGCAAGAGAAGTCTGTGTCTCTATCACAATATATCTTGAGAGTTAAGTGCCTACTGATAAAATTCATAGCTTGAGTGTGTGTTGTACTTGCCATTGCTCTTTAGTTCTCCCTATCTCTTCACAGCACCTGGAGATATGAAAGCTAATAGTAATAGATCAGTACACTTCCCTCACCTGAACACACTGTGAGAATGCATTCAAGATATTGGCTTTTAAGACATCTGGTAGGTAAATATAATAATCATTGCAAATTTTTTGGCAGACACCAGGATGGAGAAAATTCAGAAATGACACAAACACAGCACTTCAGAGCAAACTGGGAAACATTTGAATACATGTTGGTGATCCAGTGCTGGAGCCAACTAGTAGTCATTATAAAGATATAATCTAGGAATCTAAGAGCGCCACAAAGAGATATGTGAGGGAGAAAGATCATGATCAGGTTGAAATTTAATAATACAATATAGTAACTATCAATAATATGTAATATGTATCAGCACTGTAAGAACAATTGGAAGGACTAGAAATTAAGGGGACATCGGGAAGAAAATAGAATGGGTTTTAGACTTTTCACAGTTAATATGAACCAAATGGCAAATGTTACTAGCCCAAGGAGGACTTGAGGAAAGGCATGAATTTCTTTAAAGACCCAAGTGGGTTTAAAGTTGCAAAGAACAATTCCTTGGGACAACAGAACAGAGGAAATTGTCAGAGATGAGGTGGGTGTCACACTGTATGAGCATCAAACAGGCTAATATAGTATGGCCTTGCCATGCCTATGGCAAATGTGTTGTATTCAGATAATCGAGTGCAAATAGTGAGTTTATGTTACTATGCAGGATTTACATATATTGGCATTAATATATCACTATTCTACCTACGTTCAAATTCTACCTTTTTCGCTTAATTGTTAATGTAGACTTGTACAAAGATTTTTCATCTTATGTAAAGTAGAAATAGTTCCTCTCTCACAGAGCATATGGCACGCTAAACATATTGGTAAACCAATATATCCTTGTTGATATACTTAAAGATACTTTAAGTAATATTGTTGGTATTTTTAATGACATCATTAAATTTAAAATGCTCTTCTCTTAAAAAAACTTCAAGTCATACTGCATTCCTCTCACTTTCAAGAGATAAAGGATGTTTTCAAAATCAAAATATCATACTACTATTGTTAGTTTTTTTTTGTTTCAAACTAAAACATGAAGCATTAAGAAAATCAAATTATAAGGACTCAGGAAAGGATTAGTCTTTATTCAAAAGAAAGAATATACAGTATTTCTAATGTTTCTGCAAAATAAATAGGACGTTGGTATAGTATCTCAAATTATTTCTACTTAAGTTTAAAGTATTGTTTATGACTTGATTCCTTTTTTAATAGGTAAGGCATTTGCAGAGGTATTCTGGGCATTAAAAATCCTATCAAATGTTTAACTGGTCTCAGATAAAGGAACAATTTCAAAACATCAAGTTCAGAGGAGAGTTTCCCTCTGGAGAATTTAAAAGATTGGTTACTAAAATATGCAGTGTCTGGAAGGTTTCAGGTCTGCAAATTTTTCATCAGTTTTCCCAGACCATGATAGGATTTTATTATTTCACATCTCTAATTCAAGTACTCTCTACAGTAAGTACTGTGGGTTCTATCTTTTTAAAAATTGTTTCTTGAAGTAACATTGCATGATAAATGAGTTTCAGGTCTGCATCATTACAAGTCAACATCTGTATATACTATATTAGTTTCACTACTGAAAGCCCAAATCTGTTTCACTATATAATTGACACCTTTTGTCCAACTTAACCATCTTACTTTCCCTTTTCCTTCTGGTAACCACTAACTCGGTCTCAGTCCAAATTTTATTTTTGTTTAGTTCAATGTTTGTTTTCTTAATGTACCACATCAGTGAAATCCTAAGGTGCTTGTCTTTCTCCTGACTTACTTTGCTTATTATAATCCCTTCCAACTCTATCCATGTTGCCACAAATGGCATGAATTTGTATTATTTAACCACTGAGTAGTATTTCATTGTGTGCATGTACCATATATTTTATCCAGGGACCTGTAGATGGGCACTTAGGCTACTTTCAACTCTTGTTTATTGTAAATAATGCTTCTATGAACATGGGGGTATATAGATCTTTTTGAATTAGTAGTGTGTTTTTGTATTCTTCACTTGAATACCAAGAAAAGAGTAACTACATCACATGGTTGTTCTATTTCTAACATTTGAGCAATTGCCATTATGCTTTCCATACTGTCTTTATCAATTTACATTCCCACCAACAGTGCACAAGGGTCTCACTATAGGTGCCATTTATGATCAGTCAACCACCCTATCAGTTTTGTTCAGGTACTGAGGATAGTGTCTAGACTGACAAATGTTCCTGGCATTTAAATATGGTGAATACTTATTAACAGAGAGAACACAGGTACTAGAATCAGCTCCCACATGCTTCTCTGGATCTGATGCTAGGAAATAACTTTCAGCTTCTGAGTCTACAAAGTGAGTTAAATATTTTTCTACACAAGTTTATTAGCATTTTGGGATAAAACACATTTTGTGTTTAATATTGGCTAACCTATGACTCAGAATTTGCAAAGTGGGGTTTATCCTCTGCAGTTGATACACAGCAGGAATGGCAGGTGAAAACTTAGCAGTGAGGTTGGTCATCTTGATACTGATCAGGGCCCCTTAAATAAGTGAAAGAAATCAAATGAGTTTTGCCAAGACTTAGGAAACAATGGCCACAGCCTAATGTGCTATGTGAGAGTTGAGTCAGTATTCTGATATTTGAAAACTTTCTGGCATTTAGACATTTATTGAAAACAATTTCACTTTTTCATCAGCAGAAATTTCTTTGTAGAGCTACAAATGGCCCAAGACTAGATACAGCCTTTTGTCTTAAAGCGTTATTGCCCCAAAGTGGAGAAATAACTGTCATTTCAAAGATTGGTGCCTTAGTGATGTAGTGGAGTTTTCTCTTGCTGGGGAAGAAATTGAAAACAGCCTCAGGTAAAGAAAGAGGAACAGTCAGGGCAGCATTATTTGCCTTTGTTGACTCAGCTCATTCAAAGCAATTGTTTTAAAGGTGCTTTCTAAATGTATTCAGGTAATCATCTCAATTTATCCATTTTGCAGAATGGATATATTATATAACAAATTGCTGTTTGAATAGCACTACTTGTGGAAAGAGTACACTCCAGATGTCAAGGAATAGATGGGAAGCCAATTGTTAAAATCATTCCTGTGTCACCAAGCCCTCTGTATTTTGAAAACTGTCTAGTTGGGTAACAGTGACAGTGTATGCTATATGGATTTTAAATGAATATAAAATGTTAGAAGCTCCCTTAGCTACATGGTCAGTGGAAAACGAACTTGCGTTTGTCACACAGAAATGGCATAATTTAAATAAGCAGTTTTGAAAAGTCAGGCAAAACATCCAAAATTCACAAAACACAGAATTCAAGGGAATTACATAGCTGTGCTTATGAAACGAAAGAATATAATGTGAAACACTTTGCAGAGTTTTCACCATGCTTTCATACTATCATTCACTTTCTAATATACTTTGGGAAACAATCTGAGGGGAAAATGACAGAGGATACTTGAAGACATAGCCTGAAACACAGTCAGAAACCTGCCTAAATAGCCTTACACTTGGAAAAAAATAAATATTCTTGATGTTAGTATTGGTCAGTGTTCTTGTTTTTCAAACAGACATATTTTAATATCCCTAATGGCGAAACACTTTGTTACTCAACTATCAAATAATTACTGGTATGGAGTAAATGTAAAGATTAGTTTTACCATTAGTCAAAATACTGTTTACAGCTCCATCTTTCCAAATCATCCCCCTTTAATTTGCCCCCTTGAACTTACCTTTTATTGAAATCTCCACAATACAAAAGACAGACAATAAAACCCCATCTCTTAGATACAGATAAGCAGATTGATGCTTACCTTTGTGGAAAAGGTGGATGCAGGTAATGGATAAAGGGGTCAAGTACATTATAGTGATGGCTGGAAACTAAACTTTTGGTGGTGATCATGACATAATATGCACAAATGTAGAATTATAACAGCATACAACTAAAACTTACATAATGTTACCAACCAATGTCCCTGCAATAAAATTTATTTGAAAAATAAATGTTTTCATAAAAGAGAATCTATTCATTTAAATTCTATCCTAATGGTGGCCATTCTATAGAAAATAGATTGGAGCAATTTCTCAATCTTGGATTTCTGTGAAGTCTCTTGCCCCCTCCCATCTTATTTTTAAAATAAAGAATCACAACAAAAATTTATAGATATAAACTGGATCAATATAACATATAGGGAAAATGAACCAGGAATGCTCAGCTCTCATCTTGATGAGAATGATGAAATAAGATATTCTGATCCTACTCTTGGGTCTCATTATCCTTTTAGATAAAATGAAATATTCTAGCTTAAAATGACATCTAAAGTTATTTTTCAGCTATAAAATCTCATAATACTTTATTACATTCTCATGACCATGTATGTTCAAGAAATAGTGACTTGTATTTTGAAAATTCTGTAGTTTTTAAAGTTTTATTAATAATCTTCCAGTCCATGATTATCTTTAAAGAACTAGACATTTCTAAATTACACTAATATGCATTACTATCTCATCTATATTCAAATATCAGAAATAATCATAAAAATAATTTTAAAAGATATAAAATTAAGAGAAATACCTGTGTATAATCAATAAATATATAGACATGACATAGATCTGTATATCAGTCTGTACATATAGAGATAGTTCAGTCAGAAGATCCAGCTGACCAGAAAACACTGAAAATATGTTAATACTATAAAATCTAAAATGTACTGAACTATGGGCAATCAGGAACTGTTACAGGGCAGCCCCGATATAAAATGAGGTGCCTGACTTTGTGTCCTCACCCATGCACTTAAATGGGACTTACAATAAGACTTAATTGCAGGCAGACACAATAAAATTAACAAAGGGTTTATTTACAAAAGGAGGGAAAATAAAAAACAACTCAAGGGAAAAAAAAAAAAGATAGAATAAATTGGTGAATGCTTCCTACCAGTTTGGCTGAGCTAGAATCCCAATGGTGCACCAAAACCCGGTGAAGAGCCAAGAGACTCCCAAAGCCCACATGTCTGGTTATATACCAAACATGGCTGCTTAACTCCACCTTTGGTTCCCAGCATCCTCCCTTCAGTGATGATGGCATTATGGGATTTGTAGTCTTAGGTGTCTTGGAGCTCTCTGGTCTGAAGTTCGGGTGGGGTCCGTAAAAACCTATCTGTGGAGTTTGTTCAGGCCGTCCTTCCTCCCCCAACAGAACTACTCACTGTTTGTAATAATAAAATGGTATTATGGGTGACTTTGCATTGCCCCTGTAACACCTATTTTAACTGAAAGCCAGATATTGACTTGCTATTTCCAGGCTCTCTGGAAAGAGAGTGTGTTCATCTAAGTACCCTAGCAAACAGGACCTGAGAGGTATGTAAGAGGGCAATTGTGGAAGCAAAAGTGAATGATAAAAGCAACAGAGACCATAATCCAATGAGAGCAAATAAAAGCAAGTTTGCTTTCACAGGGGCCACAACTTTAAAAACATAGTTATTTGAGTCATTTAAGGAGAAGTTGTAAAGAACTCTATCTTGAATCTATTGATTGGTGATTGAGGTGGGGAGGAAAGAGTAGTGAATTACCTGTTGATTCTGTATGTACTGTTTTCTATTGGGCAAAGCCTAGCTCATGAGTTAACTGCTCTCTACTTCAGGTTATGACACCTGGACAGCTATGAAAAAAATAAGTGCCTCCAACTGTTGGGTTCAGCCAATGCCTGGTACAGTGGGCTCCTCTAACTTTTTGTTTGTGTGTGTGTTGGGGGCATGGGAGGGACTTGGCCTGTGATGACTGTGTTGGCAGCGAAGTCAATGACAGCAAACTAGCTTTTATGATTGAGATAAAAGCATGAGTCATCTCTAAGGTCATTATAGCCAAGAAGCAGAGTCGACTTCAGAGGACTGAGTGTTAGATGATGCCCAATAGACTCAGAAGGCACAAAATCAAATTCACTCATAACCTTTAGTGATCTTCAGGTCTCACAGAACACTTCACATGCATTTATTTCCTGGAAAGGGATATGTAAATATAATCTTTTAAAGTGACAATCAGTAGAAATCTTTTAAAGATTCTTAAAGAGGTCTGGAAAACAAAGTCATATTCAAACCATTGCAGGTAGAACAAAAGAGTATTTCTCATCATCTTTCCTCACCCAACTTCCTGGATTTCCTTTACTCTCTCTTAGCATTTCACAGGTTGCCTGTTTCAGGAAAATTAAGAATGCTTACACTTTGTGGTCCGCTCACGTGTTAATACGTGTTCATTTAGTCTCCTGTTTTTCACGCCACGATGGATTATTTGCAACTATTAGGAGCTATGTCTTTGATCGTACTCTGTCTAGAAGCTTCACGCATTGTTTTGGTGAAAGTGTAAGGCGTTTTATGAGAGATATTACAGTTTTTTTTTTAATATCCAGTAGTTCAGGAATTGGGTGTGTTTTATTGAATGCTTATGCCATTCATGCGGTGGCACAGAAAATGGCCGGCACACAAAGTGTTAAGTGAGCATTCATACTTAAGGGGTTTGAGAATTTAATTTGGCTTTGTTGGGTCTTGGCTGCCAAGATATTTTTCATTCAAGATTTCATTCATTCTGTGCCCAATCCTCAATGGACATGGAAGCATCAAAAAATGTACCAGCGAGTCCCCCAGGACACAGACACACTTTTGTTCCCACTCTGTCATGATAAATGTATCCATCCTTATATTCCTAGACCAAAACCTTTAGCTTGGATCCAGTCCCACATTTGGTGTAGTCATCTATAGTTATTTAGACCTTTAAGTATTTAGAGCAGGCCTATTCTTTCTTCTGGACTGTGATGTGACTTGATTGCTCTGGAGCCAATGAGATAGATTAGGGAGAGTTTTGTGGAGAGCAAACATTACCTACTGAGATCTTTGTATTTTATCAGATTTAAGATGTGATCATAAAAATGGGAAGGTTTCACTTATGACTCAAGCCACAAGCATGTAAGCACAATATAAACTTATTGGCATGAATCCACATTACAATATTATAAATATGCAATTCAATGGGCAGAAAAAGGGGGAAAGGCATGGGAGACTGACCACTTAGGACAAGTGGAATCCTGTCTAGAGAGTTTCTGGCATCCTTCCATCTCCCTGGAGGGGAAAGCAACTTTTCAGAGCAGGAGTCCTTGGTGGATCTGGAGAGGGCTTTAGGGCTATAGCTGTGGAGTACATAGCATCTTAAATTGGCTAAAATGTGGTGACTATATTTATACCACTTTTAAGAGGCATATTATCAGGACCACCTGTTAATTTTGATTTAGTCAGGGTCTCTGCACAGCCAGGTTTCATCTGCCCTTGCCTTTTATAAGTTTCTTTATCAGCATCGTCATAAACAAGTGATTGTTATTTTAATGGATAAATTAAGTTGGTCTTTCTCAAATAACCCCACCTTTCTGTCAATCAAGGTCATCATAATGCTAATACATATAACATCTCAACTGGTCAGGATCATATTGATATCAAATATATGACAACTTGCTTTAGGTCAAGTCAATACATAGTCCCTAGGAAAAGGAAGACTGTTTTCTTATAATGAGTTATTTTAGGGTTGTCTCTACTGTTCAAGAAGATTAATAAAATTCAGCAAGTTGATGTCCTCAGGCCCACAGAACCAAATAAAGTTATCCTAGGTTTTCGGGTCCCACTCTTTACCTATCAAGAGTCTAGTGTGTGAGGACAAAGGAAGTAAAGCAGACGGTGCTTCGGACATACTACAGAATGATTAATCTTCCTCAACTCCCAGAGCCATGAGGGAAGCTTTATTTTCTAGAAGTAACACACTGTAAAACTGAAATCTTAGGTGGTTCTCTCTCAGCTTTGTCCACATTCAAGCCCCCCCAAATTCTTCAAAATTACAATGTAAGTGATCCTAACAGTTTTTAGCTCCAGAGATTTCTATTCTGGTTAGTAGTTCTCTCCTGCAACTTTAAATTTGACTGTCTTTCCAGATTTGAGGGTGACTGCCCTACAACATTAATTGTCTAGTAAATCCAACACAAATTTCCACATGGTGCAGGAGACCTCTTCTTCCTCACCCACTACTCCCCTTAGCAGTATATTTAGGTCTATCTGCCTGTTCTGCTCCCCACTCTGTCTCTGGTGAACCCTCTCATCACCCCACACCTCTGGCCTGCTCCCCAGCTTGTATGCAAAAATAAATAAATCTTTAAAAAAAAAAGAGAGAGAGAAATAATATCAGTTCTTACAATAAACCGTAATGATCCCAGAGTCAGGAATTTTTCAGTGATCCTCAAACCTAAAAATCGTAGGGGGCGGGGGAGAGGTCCAATAGTGTTAAATAACTAGAGTTGCTGGTTTTTTTAAGTTATCATTCTTGTGTTCCACTTCCTTTTCCTTTCCCTCTTCTTCCTGCAAGGTTATCTAACATAAACATGGGATAATGAGAAACATAAGAGTAATATATTTTATAGAGCAATTATTCCTACTTTAAAGTATAAAGCTGGCCAAACAAAACTGATATCAGTCTCAGTTAAGTCAGTTATTTTAATATAGACAGATGGAAAAAGTACTCATTATTCATCACTTTAGTCAGTTTCACACACCACCTGTTCGAACCAGAAAAAAAGGAGTCTCTCAAGTGAAACGTTTTCTTTTTCTTTCAATAACCCAGAGCCCTTCATCTGTAATGCTTTGGTATCCTCATTTTCCCCTATCTGGGTTACACAGCCCATTGACATTCAAGTGTAATAAAACACTAAGATTTAATATCATGAATATTAAAGTACATGTATCCTGTAAATGGAGAGTGATTTCCCAGAGAATGTCACTGTCGATACTAATCCTACCATACTGACAGAATGAAAACCCCAACACCCAACTCCCTGGTAAAATATGCACTTTCAGTAGAGAGAAAATATAAAACTTGTCTTCTAAAAAAGTATGGTTTTTACAGACAAAACTACCTAAATTTGAATCCCTCAGTGCGTAGCTTCACTGTTACACAATCCCTATATATGTCAGTTTCTTTACCTAAAGTGGACATGCTAATACTTAACTACAGAGCTGTTAAAATATTTAGAATCACCAGTATAACAAAAGTAGAATGGTAGTAGACATGCACAAAGGGATAACTATAATTATTGTTTTAAAGTCTTATCACAGGTATAGGTATAGGTTTCTTTTAAAAATAACTGTTACAACTCCTATTTGAAATGGGTAGAAAGAAATCTGTTACTGTTTCTAATTTTATACTTCTAGATTGCGTGGTCCTTCTGTCTGAAATACAAATAAAAAGATAGCGTCAGGAGGAGGAGAAAAAAGAAAGATGAAGATGGCTTTATTTCTGAATAGTTAATATAACCTGATATTTAAGCAATTCATCCAACCCCTTCAAGACACAGTAAGTTACATCTACTACTTTTGTTGATGTCATAGACCAGTCTGTATTTTGACCACGTTTGGTGGTGATCAAATTTTTTATCAGGTTGCTCGGGACTTTGTTTTAATGCTCTTTTGCACTCCAAATTAAACTTAACAACTGCTGAGAAAGTTTAAGTCTTCTTTCCTCAAATTCTGTTCTCTGGAAGACTGCTAGCAGCCTTTTAAACCATTCTGTATATCTTCTCAGTTATACTGGTATTTTCAGTCTTATTTCAAAGTATGGAAACATGGGTTAGTGATATAAAAAGGGATAAGACTGAAATATCATGGACCTCCCTAGTGGCCTAGGGGTTAAGTCTCAATGCTGTCACCTCTTACCACCTGAGTTCCATGCCTGGCTAGGGAGCTGATCCACACATGGTGCAGCAGACTTCTCCTGTCTTGCCCGCTGCTCCCCTTAGCAGTGCATTTCTATAGACCTGCCTGTTTGGCTCCCCACTTTGTCTCTGATGAATCCTCTCACTCACCCCACCTTTGGCCTACACCGGAATCCTTTTATGCAAAAATTAAAAAAGGATTAAAAAAGAATATTGAAATATTATAATCAAGGTATCATAAAGGGTCCACAGGCAAGGGATTGCAAGCATCAAAGAGTAAGGTAAAATTTTGTTTTAGTGTGTGTGCATGTTCTCCTATACTGAGCAGACTAAGACTGTGGATATTTTTACATTTGGTCATTCAAGAAGGTGTCGTTGAATATTTGTTTTTCAGAATCCCTTACAAAATCAGATATAAAGTTCAACAAGAAAAAATATATCTCTTTCCCAGTTTGTTTATTTCAAAAATTGGTAACAATTTACGAAAGTTTGGAGTTTTAAAATGTTATTTATTCCAAAGAAACTCATAAAACATTTAAAATGGAAAAAAAAACCTACGATAGAATTTCTTTATAGAAACAAACTGTAAATATTAAATAAGCAAATCCATTTCAGCTTCAAAACCCATGTTTTTTGGCTGTGGTTTGTGATGGTACTAGTGGTGGTGATATATGTGTTTGTGTGCAAGTGTGTGTGTATCTTGTATTATAAATGACTTTGAAGTCCCTGTACCTTAATTACTAGAACTACAGTCCTTTTATGTGGAGTTTCTTTAGTGCATGTGTGAAAGACTAATGAGAGGGTAAAAAGACTCCACAGGTTCCCCAGAAAAAGAAATCATGAAATAAATCCACTATTTGATCCCAAGTAGCACTGCAGCCTCATTGAAATAACAAGGAAATTATAACTTTTCCAAAGAATAAAAAGTTTAAAGCAGCTTAAATTAGCCCTAAGTAATCACATAGCAACTAAAAACAAAGGTGAAGGAACAGACACTCAGTTCCTTTCTTATCACTATGAAATTTTAAGTCATCGGTCCACATAAACTGTTTTTCCAGTGACTCCAGGAAATCTAAAGATATCCTCCAGAATGCTAACTGTTTTCAGATACTGTCAAATCTCTGTCTAAAAGAAATAGTCATTTTCCTTTCTTGGAAAACATTATAAGGATCCTTATCAGTGTTCCATTAATGGGAACAAGAATGGCTTTTAGGAGCCTCCCCAGTGGTGCAGCGGTTAAGTGCTGCTCTGTGGAGTTGTTGGCAGCTGCGACGCAAGTTCTACGCCCAGCCGGAGAGGTTCCCATATGGCGCGGCAGACCTCTCCTGCCTCCCCCTGCTGTTCCCCTCCCTCTCGCTGCCCCTTGCCTCTGGCCTAAAACCCAGCTTGTATGCACAAATAAATAAATCTTTAAAAAAAAAAAAAGAATGGCTTTTAGTTTTCTATAGGTGAGTTGAGTTAGAAGTTACTGGAACTACAAGTCTATTAAGCTGGTGTCTCCAGACTAAGTAGCAGGTTGAAAACATGTAAACAAATTTTTAAACAATAGATTAAATTGTAAAGTGACAGTTGAAAGAAATTTCAAGAGGAATATCTTCTTCTTGGTCATTTGGGAGAGGCAGAAAAGGAAACCTAGTGTTTGAAATGAATATTCTGTATCAGAGAATGAAGAAAAATTCATATTATCAAGTTGATGGTAAAATGTGTAAGGAAATGGGCCTCCCTGATGGCGCAACGGGTTAAGCACAGCACTATGAAGCTATCCAGAGTCACTGCAGCACAAGTTCCATACCTGGCCAGGGAGATTCCCACATGGCGCAGCAGCCCTCTCCTGTCTCGCCCGCTGCTCCCCTCAGCAGTGTACTTCAGTCTATCTGCCTGTTCTGCTCCCCACTCTGTCTCTGGTGAATCCTCTCGCCACCCTACACCTCTGGCCTACCCCCAGCTTGTATGCATAAATAAATGAATCTTTTAAAAAATGTCTAAGTAAATAATGAAATAATTATTTAATTATTTAATATAAACAAATAATTTCCAGGCCTTCCTGGTGGGGCAGGGGTTAAAGTCTCAGAGTTATCAAGCTATTGCCAGTCCTTGCTACATGAGCTGGATCCCCAATCAGTGTTGACCCATGTGACACAGCAGACCTCTCCTGTCTCACCTGCTGCTCTCCTCAGCAGTGTATTTCAGTCAATCTACCTGTTCTGCTCCCCACTCTGTCTCTGGTGAATTCTGCCCACCACCCACCCCACACCTCTTCCCTACACCCCAGTTCTTGTAGACATAAATAAAAAAAAAAAATCTTTAAAAATAATTTCCAAGGTACTCCTACCCCACAAACATCCATACACATTTTTTTTTCTCTCTTTCCCCTCCTTCTGTCTCTCCCTCTTTACTGCTGTTGCTTTGGAACTCACCATGGGATATTTTTAGTAGCATAGTTATACTCTTATACTGATTACTAACATAAGTATCAGAACATGTTTCCTGAATGCGAACTGATTCTGGGAAACTTCTGTGACATAAGAGGCACCTATCCTGAGATATTAAGTGGTGATTCTTCATTAATTTTGTTGCCACTGTGATGCAACTTCTGATTTATTTTTTTACACAGACCTCTTTACGTATCAATATATCCTAAAATTCTAAATGAAAATATTCTTATGAAGCCAAATTTAATTTCTGGTTTATTCATATTGTCATTTTAGAGGTGTTACAACTTCATTTTTAAAATCAACCCTTAATATTTAAAATAGTTTATGTGTAGTTAAATGCACCTATTTTAAGCATAGGGCTCAATATATTTGACAAGTTTATATACCTATAAAAAAACCTCCACATTCAAAATATAGAACATTTTCATGACCACAAAAAGTTCTTTTGTGTTTCATTCTTGTAACACCTGTTTAAACCCAGTCCCAGGGAGCATGTCAGGAACATTTATGTTGGGTGCTCAATACTGGGATTATTAGACACAAATAATCGTGTATAAGGCCTTAAAAACTATGTAGATAAATCCTATAATTTTGGTAAATAATTATTATTTGTACAGATTCATTGTAACATTATCACAGGGAACAAATTCATCATAAATGACACAATGGAGCAATTTTTAGGCAATTATATAAATAAAGAATGAATATTTAGGATTGGAAAGTGAATCTAATTCTGGAAAATAACAAAGAAAAATAATAGTTAAAGCTATAAAAATAAAGATTTACATCTTGTCACACATTCATTTAACAAAATTAATTAAAATTCTATCATATTTTAATACTTTCAGTATCTAATTTGTAAGATTCAGAAATATCTAACCCCCTCTGAACCATGTGGTATATGCCAACAATACCTTAATTTCAATAAACAATACTATAATTTAAAAATAAAACAAAAAGCAGAAAATCCCCCAGAACTATCTGTCCCAAGATAGTTGATAATTAGTATGTACAATATGTAATGACTGGAGTGGTTATTATACTAAGTGTGCTATGATATTTGAAAAAAATAGATAAAAATTGAATCAAAATGCTAAAAGGAATTGAATTAGTGATTTATTATAATAATCAGGGACTGCAGATGTTTTTATGAAAACTTTTGCTTGTGAAGTAAATATTGCAAAGAATTCTTTAATACCTTTGCTCAAAAGTTTGGACTGTTGTCAGTAGCTCTTGGGGAAGATGAAACATTTTTTTCTTTTATTATTTATTTTTAAGTAGGGAAGTTATCTGACAGTTTTTTTTTTAAGATTTATTTTTTTTTATTTATACATAAAGCGGGGGTGCAGGCCAGAGGCGCGGGGTGGCGAGAGGGTTCACCAGAGACAGAGCGGGTAGCAGAACAGGCAGATCAGAAATACACTGCTGAGGGGAGCAGCAAGCCAGGCAGGAGAGGTCTGCCGCACTATGTGGGATTCTCCCCAGCTGGGCGTCGAACTTGCGTTGCAGCTGCCGACAGCTCCACAGTGCAGCGCCTAACCGCTGCGCCACCGGGGAGGCCCTATCTGACAGTTTTAATGAAGAACATGTAAGAACATGGAAGTAGAGTATCAAATTAAGAAGCTATTGCATGAGCTGTCAAAAGACATAAAAGGGAAACATGGTCATGCCACAGGTAGAATGCATGGAATTCAAAGACAAAATAACATAGGAGGGTGGTTAATGATCCTTTGTGGAGGGGAAAATCTTCATCAGAGAAGTAAATTCCATTCCAAAGAACTCCTAGGTTTTTCTTCCTGGAAAAATATCTCTGTCCTTAGGAAAGAATAAAATCAGGACTTACCATGTATCATCCCTCTTAGGTGACAGTAGAGAGATTCTTGTAAAGGAGAGACAAATCAGCATGTGATTCATCAATTGAATCTTCTGAGTTTTGCCTTCATTGATTAAATTCCTTATCTCTCAATGTATGTATTATTATTTACATTGCTAGTATTCATGTCCTGCTGCCAGTGTCTTCAAAAATTTGTTAGTCATGATTATGCCCATGAGATGGAAAGAGAAATGGCAGTAAAATGGAACTCAAATTAGCTACCTTTACTTCTTGCGAAGAATATTCTGAAAAAAAAAAAAAAGTCCATAAAGTTTAGATTTAGAAATGATATTTAATGTGTATCTTCCAATAATACATAATAAAAAGATGAATAGAAATAGGAAACATACTGTATTTGATCTTTGGAAAGCTCTAAAACCTGAACTTAAGATTTCCATGTTAACAAACATGAGAATTTAGAAAATGCTTATTTGTTCATTCTATACATGACACAATATAACTCATAAATATGTAAAAATGTGAAATCATTCCTTATAGTCTATCCCTGTGTAATAAATCTTACCTGGAAATTATGCTTTTACCTCAGGAGAAAAATCAAAATATTTACAGGCATGCATTTGTTTTTTTAACATTGTATTCATTATCATAATGTAATTTTACTTTACAAATCAACTAAGCTTTCCGTACTCAATATATACCTAGAAAGGGCCCAACTTTCTTTGAAATATAATTTAGATTACTTTTTAATTTTATTGGGATTATAATTGAATCATTTAGAATTTTATTTGGATTATGATTTATATTTGTAATAAAATAGTATATTTTTAAAAAACACTATTATTTGTATGTGTAATATAAAGATGAAATAAGTTGAAAGTTAAGTAATTATTCATCACCAAACATCTTAGAAATCCCTCTAACTAACTTGTAGAATTTTTGGTCCTTCAAGATGAAAAACAAAATGCCCTTCGTGAAGGAGGATTCCATTTGTTCTCCCGGTTATGACAATGTTAATGGGGCAGGTGATAAGCTGTTCTTTCATGGATTTTTGCCATTGCCTCACAAACTACCACCCGTTGAATTAAAGGTCTTACTTCAGAAATAACACATTTGCCCTAAGGATGAAGGGATATAAAGTAATCTTCAAAAATAAGTTAGCTGAGAATCTAAATGTATTTCTTATAACTCATAGCAAGTTACCAGTCTTAAAATCTTTATATGATTTTTCAACCATTAAACATTTCTGTGGGGAAAGGAGTTCTCTGAGTTCAAAAAGCTTGGCTCAGCACATCAAGAGAGGTGTTCCAGTTGGTGACGCTTGCACAAAGCAAGCACATGCAGTGTCATAAAATTTGGCTTTTACACCAAAAACAATGAAAATGGACTGGTTAATAGGATAAGAGACAGTTGTAAGCTGAACAGTGAGAGTGAAAATTTTCATCTTAAAATTTTAGAAAGGAATCCATCACAGCCGTGTTAGTGCACAGTTAAGAGGTACTCAGGGATCCCCAAACTTTCATCCTCTAAAGGGATCCAGCCACCCTTGTGCACAAATGCAAAGCATACTTTTAGAGTGAACAAACTCTAATAGAAATGATGAACATATATAAAGAGAAGTTCCTAATAAGAGTTTCCCAACAAAACTCCCAAAGTTACCACTATTCCTTCTTGGGAAATGCCCAGCCAAACAGGGTTGGCCCAAAGTGGGGCCACAGAGGCCTGAAAGCCTGCCACATATCTAAGGCACCAACAATCAGGGAATCAAGGGAAGGGGGTGAAAGTGGCCGGACAAGTCGAGGACAAAAGGAGCAAAATCAAAGTACAAGTCAAGATGACAGCTGCCATTGTCAGTCTTGCCTTGTGTCTTTCACTCACATGTCTCTTTCAAGTTCTCTAGCAATAATGATTACCTCCAAGCTCCTAATAATAGCACAAGCTGTTTTGTTTTGAGTGAAAGAAAAAAGAGAGGAGAAATCAAAAGGAGAAAGAGAAATAAAGGTGAGAAAAGGAAAATGTGCAAAAACAGGAGTCACGTTTTACAGCTGCCTCTGCTCTGGTTGCACACACCCATCTCCTTCCTGGCCTCAGGAATTCCAAAGATGGTATGTGTCAACAGCATTACAATAATGCCAGAGGAGAATTTTAGTACTTTATTAGCTCTGTGACAATTTGCATTCTCATTATCATCACATTGTCTTTTGCATTCATTGTTTCACACTCAAGTCCAATATGCAGATAAGTTCCTTTGCAGAAGTACATTGTTATGCTGCTTAATGTTTCAAAGTGAAGGGGTATAAAAGTGAATTGTGCATAACACATAATCACAGCTTATTTACTGTTTTTGAACATTGAACAAGCAACTGAAGAAATCCAGGAGAGTCTCCTACTAGGTAGATTTGTACCACAACAAGTGTAAGATCTGAATTAAACTATATGTAAAAGTCATTTGGGATGGAAATGAAAATAAATATTTAACTATACTGACAAAAATCCCCACTCTTAATAAGGAAAAAATTGATAATTTCCCAAGTCCTGCTGTACATATGAATGTAAGTGTGCATGTATGTATGTATTTATCATTAGAGAAAGATGGAAAGCATCTAGACTCAGGAAATATTTCTGAAAGCTGTTTACAAAGAATACATCATCAAAAGAACTAATAAACCCTAGTTTTATTGTAAAACATTAGAGGTTTATATTTTATTCAGTTATTATTCAATATAAAATATTATTCAGATTCAAAAAACAGGTTTCTTTAATCAGACTTTCTCGTAGTATTATTTAGACACACTGCCAGCAATCCTTTTTAAAACTGCCTTACAAAACAAAATATAAAATTCTAGGCTACCTTTGAAACAGGTTTAAAAGTGATATAGGTTTCATTCCAATAATATCTACCACATAGAAATGGAATTCTGATTCTTGCCCGTAAGTTTGAAAATAGGTGAACATGAGAATAATCCCATCCTCCTCATATTCATAAGAAAAAGAACAAGTATTTCTAATTACTTGATGTTTGGGAATAGTGAAGAGAGGACTTTGTCATTTTATAGATAGGGCATTTGAGTAATTGTGTGGAAATGGCCTTGGTGCAGGTTTTCCATATATAAAGGAATTCTTTAAATGAAATTCAGAATATGTGCATTACAATGTATCTACTTTTTAAAAGACATATCTTTATGTCCTCATTAAAAACTTTGTTTCCATCTTCACCCAAAATGTGCATGACACACCTATCCCCAATTCGTTAGAGTGTTAGTGATAGAAGAAAAAGTCATAAAATATGTAATCCTTTACTTCATTTTAATGGAAGAAGTATATGGAGACTCAACCACCATTCATAGACATTTTCTCGTCAATAGTCACTCGAACAAATTGAAATGTATTGAGAGATTGCCTTTAACCCCATTTCCTCAGAGTTCCAGCCTTTTGCAGTTCCTTCTTAGCGTGCCTACTGGGGTGGTTAATGAGCTTGTCCACCTTCAACATGCCCCACACGACTCTTTTAATCTGCTGTCTTCAAATAGTGCTGCGACAATAACTGTTGCCCTTACTGAGTATCTCTCTAAGTTGACTTTGCTTCAATTCCCCCACTTTTTGGTTCATGGTATCTTTATCCAGCAATCTCTCAAGCCAAAAAAAAATAGCATGTTTTTTGATTCCTCTTTTACTTCTGTCATCTTCATGCTGCTAGCACCTTTTCCCCCATATATTCTACTAGCATTTTTATGACATCATTTTTTTCTATTTCACTTATCATTGTTTGCTTGAGTTACTGCATTTGTCTCCCCAATTAAATCTGTTTTCATTCTTGCCCCTGTAAAGTTCATTATTCAAAGGACAGCCAAATAAATATATTTGGAAATCGTGTGTGTGTGTGTATGTGTGTGTGTGTGTGCGTGTGTGTGTGTGTCTTTTATGACTGCTGGCACTTTTTTTTTTTTTTTACTTTGGTGTCATCTTTTACTTTATCTTTGGCCTCCAAATAAATTAGTATTCTTTCTATTCCATGAAAAGTCAAGTTCCTTCTTCACTTGGGTTTTTGTATAAATGCCCTGATTTCATATTTTTCTTTTAGGTATATATCAGCTCAAATTTTATCTTCTCTAGAATGATTTCCCCATAGTTACTCATTCCCTGCTTTATCTCTTGCTGGTACATCTCACGTCTTTACAGTACTTTAGTAGCATTGGCTGATATTACTTTATATTTACTTATTGATTTGTCGATGGTCCATCATCCCATCATTTGAATTTACTTCTGTAAGAGTTAGGAACTCATCTGTTTTTTGTTCACTACTTTAGACTCAATGCCTAAAATAGTGACTTAGTGAACCTCAAGACCTATTTTTTTAAATAAGTCAATGAGTTTCTGATAATTGTAGGCTTGGTCTCCCTCAAAATATTCAGAGACTTTTTCTAAGTTTTCTGGAGAGGGTGTCATATGAGCATATGTCACCTTGGTATGTGGAACTAAGATCAATTAAGGCCCTGAGAGCCTTGGGAAACTATTAAAGAATGCATATTATTTACATTTACAGGACTTCTCCAGAAATAACCCTTCTATCAGAGAAATGCAGCTTAAGGTAGGGTAAACATCTCTCTCTCTCAGCAAGGCTTTTTCATATGAAGTCACCCCTTCCTTGTCATGTGAGAACACTCCCTCTTTCTTTGATGGCCCAGATCCCTATCTCATTCCGCAACTCAGGATATTAATCATTGTTTTGTCCCATTTGCTATACTTAAAAGTTTTTGCAAATGAATCAAAACCACTATGAGATACCACCTCACACCTGAGAGGATGGCACACATTAAAAATACAGGCAACAAAAAATGCTGGAAAGGATGTGGAGAAAAAGGAACTCTTCTACACTGCTGGTGGGAATGTGAACTGGTCCAACCACTATGGAAAGCTGTATGGCGATTCCTCAAACTGCTAAACATGGAGCTCCCATATGACCCAGCAATACCAC
Source organism: Scalopus aquaticus (assembly GCA_004024925.1). Classification (NCBI taxonomy): domain Eukaryota; kingdom Metazoa; phylum Chordata; class Mammalia; order Eulipotyphla; family Talpidae; genus Scalopus; species Scalopus aquaticus. The sequence goes on from PVIJ01008308.1 coordinate 26,544, forward strand.
TCTTGGGAATTTACCCAAAGGACACAAAAACACTTATCCGAAAGGATACATGCACCCGTATGTTTATTGCGACACTATTCACAATAGCAAAGGTATGGAAGCAACCCAGATGTCCAAAAATAGATGATTGGATCAAGAAGATGTGGTACATACACACAATGGAATACTATTCAGCATGGAAAGAAGATAAACACATGCAATTTGCAGCGACATGGATGGAATTAGAGGGAATCATACTCAGTGAAATAAGCCAGAAAGAAAAAGAAAAATATCGAAAGGTTTCACTTATAACAGGACTCTAGGGAGGCCAGTGGGAGAGAGAGGGGAGGGGAGGATAAGGGCACAAAATGGAAGAGAGGAGAATACGGGGGACCATGGAGATGGATCACGGGTGAATTGGTGGTGGGTTGCCCAAGGGGAATACAAAATGTAAAAGACATAAATAACAATTAAAAAAAAAGTTTTTGCAAATTGTATTATTTTTACTGTGGTAATATTGGAATACTGTGCTGTATATGATTCATGAGTATAGATTCAACCTTCTCAGATTATGTTTCCGTAACAAACCCACCCCCAAGTCACCCATAGTTGCCCACCCTAGTCCACAGGTCCCTCTCCACCCTTTCCTCCCCTCTTCCCCTCCCATAGCCTCAATTCTACTGTCAGATTTATAAGAAGTGTTTGGTTTGCTTTAGTCTGTTCCTTTGCTTTGCTTCTCTGTATACCACACATGAATGAAACCATCTAGGGACTTACAGTCATGCAAATTCTCTATGAGTATAAAATTTAATTTGATCTTTTACTCCTAATAATCTGTCTGATGATATTTTGTTTGTTCAACTAGCACAAGAAAAACCCAGCAGAGCACCCCCCTGCTCCCTGACATATTCAGCCCGCTGTTCTAGTACTCAAGGCCCTTTGTCACTATGTCCATGTCCTGCGATCAAGTGCAATGAGAGGTGTCCATAAAGTCATATGGCAAGTTCATTGTTTCCAGTCCAATACTTGGGAACTTGCCTTTCTGCATATTCTATTGCTTGTTTTGAGCATTTTATTTTTTAGAAAATCAGTATCTCTTTATTGAATATTACTAAGACAACCTTAACATGCTCCTCTGCTTGACTGAACTTGCCAATCTTCTTCCTGACTCTAGCTATCCTGGACCTTCCCTTTCTTAGAGCATTACTTTAGAAATTTGTAAGGGTAAATTTTTTTCTCTTCCCCTTTAAGGTGTTAATTTTCTTTTAAAAGCCTCTTGCTAGTTTTATAACCCAGGACTATCTTTAACAAAATCTTGGGAGCCATTCCTTTGAAATTTCTGTGCAAGGCTTTTTGTGCACTTGTGTTTGGATGTACCCCCAGGAGTGGAATTGCTGGATCACAGGGGAGACATATGTTCAATATTTTAAGAAGCCACTTCAACATTTTCCAAATTGCTGTACTCTTTTACTTTCATCAACAGAGTATGAGTTCTGGCAATTTCACATCCTTAAAACATTCAATATTGTCAGTCTTTTTCATTTTAATCATTCTAAATAATGCTATGGTGTTTCATTAAGGTTTTACTTTGCATTTTCCTAATTAGTAATGATGTTGAGGAATTTTTTAATGTGCTTATTGATCATTTGGGCAACTTCTTTTGTAAAATATGTTGTTAAGTTTCTCTCCTTATTTAGTGTCTTCTTTGTCTTCACGTTACTGTTTTCAAGAGATTTTAGTATTAAGTTGAAATACCATTTTCCACATATATGTATAACAAATTTTTTTTTTAGTCTGGGGATAGCTAATTTATTTTCCAAATACTGTCTATTTATCAGCCAAAGTGTTAATTTTCATAATATTTAGCTTTAATTTTAAGAAAATATATGGCTTTCTTTTTATCTTCCAAGAATTATTTACTGAGCCAATGTAATTAGATTTTTTTTTAAATGTTTTCTTCTAGAAGCTTTAAGTTTTAGGTTTTACAATGGGGCTTATTATTCATTCTCAAATTGATGTTCTAGGGAGGTTCTAGGTGAATGTTCTTTTTTTATCCATACTTAGGTGTCGTAACATTTCTTGAAGAAAATCATTTCTTCCCCTCATTGAATTGCTTTACCCCTCTTCCTCCTCCTCTCCTCCCGCCCATAACTGGTCCTTTTAAGATGGCAGCCACGAGCCATTTGTGATATTTGAGCAGTTTAAATATGGTGAGGAATTAAATTTTCAAGGTCATTGATTTTAAATAAAAATAAATAATTTAAATACCTACATGTATGAAAAGCTGCATGTGGCTAATGACTTAGAGAATGTAGGTCTGGATTTTCTAAATAATTATTTATGCATGTTTAAAAATTACTAGCTAATGTCAAATCAGGCTTCAAGATAGACTTCAATATCTATATCATTTGCAATTATCTATTTTGCCATTTCCTGACTATACTTAATATTAGGGTTTTTTTGCTCTTTCTAGATAATTCAATGGGTCTCATTACTGGTTTAATTTGTATTTCCCTACATCTTTATATATTACTCACACATTTTTGGGAAGTCATGTTTCTTTTTCTTTAATACCTATTTGTTTTTCTATTAGCATATTTGCCCATTTTCACTACAAATATTCTCTATAATCCTTGTAATTTTATGTGATGTAAGGTCATACTTAAGTCTCCCTCTGTTTCCCCTACTTCTAATCTAAAGTCTTTTTTGTTACATAGTTGCTTAAACTTTTAAAACCTATCTACCTTTTCCCTCACTGTTGAAGGGTTGGTGCCTCAATTAAGAAATAATTCTCATAAATATACTCTCATATGTTTACAGGGAAGGTATAGATACAAGATCCTATCTAGGGGTACTGTGCTTAAAGGCAGGGTTTGGAGCCAGTGTGCTTCCTTTTAAATCATGGTTCTGCTTTCAAAGATGCAGGGAAGTTAGTTAATTATCTGTCTGTTTCTTTATAGTGAAGGGAGAACAAAAATATAATACCTACCTTATAGAGTTTTATAAGGAATGCATGTGTTAACAAAATAAGGGAGCATTTATTAAAAGCACTAATTATTCTATATCAGCTATTACTATTCTAAATATTTAGCAATTTTTTTCTTTTTATAATTATCATTGTGTATTATTTGATGAGAAGTATGTTTCCTTTTAATATATATTTTATTTACTTTTGTTATTCATAACTTTTACATTATTGTGTGTTTCCCATAGGTTACCCATCACCTGTTCACCTGTGAAGCCATCACCATAGTCCCTTGTGCTCCCCTCTTACCCCCTCTTGAGATCTTACACTCCCCTCCTCCCCTGCTGAATGTCACATTTTTATATTCCTGTTATAAGTGAAACCATTCGATATTTTTCTCTTTCTTTCTGGCTTATATCACTGATCATGATCCCTTCTAGTTCCATCCATGTTGCTGCGAATTACATGTGTTTGTCTTATTTGAATGCTGAATAGTATTCCATTGTATATATGTACCACATCTTCTTGATCCAGTCATCTATTTTTGGGGATCTGGGTTGTTTCCATGCCTTAGCTATTGTAAACAGTGTTGCAGTAAATATGCGGGTGCATGTATCCTTCTGGATTAGTGTTTTTGTGTCCTTTGGGTAGATTCCTAGCAGTGGTATTGCCAGGCCATATGGAAGCTCCGTTTCTAGCAGTTTGAGGAAATGCCACACAGCTTTCCATAGAGGTTGGATCAATTTGCATTCCCACCAGCAGTGTAGGAGAGTTCCTTTTTCTCCACATCGTTGCCAACATTTGTTGTTACTTGTTTTTTCAATGTGTGCCATTCTCACTGGTGTGAGGTGGTATCTCATTGTGGTTTTAATTTGCATTTCCCTGATTATAAGTGATGTTGAGCATTTTTTCATATACCTGTTGGCCATTTGCTTTTCTTCTTTGGAGAAGTGTCTTTTTAGCTCTTCTGCCCATTTTTTGATCGGATTGTTGACTTTGTTTTTGTTGAGATGTGTAAGCTCTTTGTAGATTTTTGTTATCAGTCCTTTATCCGTTGTATTGTGTGCAAAGATCTTCTCCAAATTAGTAAGGTGTCTGTTTGTTTTGATTATTGTCTCATTTGCTGTACAGAAGCTTTTTAGTTTGATGTAGTCCCAGCTGTTTATCTTTTCTTTTACTTCCTTTGTTATAGGGAAGTGTTTTTAAAGATTTTGCTGAGATGTATGTCGTATAGAGTTTTGCCTATATTTTCTTCTATAAACTTTATGTTTGAGGTCTTATCTCCAGGTCTTTTATCCATTTTGACTTGGTTTTTGTGCATGGTGTAAGGTAGTAGTCTAGCTTCATTTTTTTGCATGTAGCAGTCCAGTTTTCCCACCACCATTTATTGAACATTGCATATTCTTTGCTCCTTTGTCGAAGATTAGTTGTCCATAAATATGTGGATTTATTTCTGGGTTTTCTATTCGATTCCATTGGTCGGTATGTCTGTTTTTTCTCCAGTACCATGCTGTTTTAATTATTATGGCTTTGTCATATAGTTTGAAATCATGGAGTGTAATCCCTCCATTCATATTCTTTTTAGTCAGGAGAGCTTTAACTATTCAAGATTTTTTGTGGTTCCATATGAATTTCATCAATATCCGTTCTATTTCTTTGAAGAATGTCATTGAGATTTTTATCAGAATAGCAAACAATCTGTAGATTGCTTTTAGTAGGATGGCCATTTTGATAATGTTAATTCTTCCAATCCATGAGCAGGGGATGTCTTTCCATTTTTTTGTGTCCTCCTCTATTTCTTTTAACAGTGTCTTGTAGTTTTCTTTGTATAAGTCCTTTACCTCTTTTGTTAGGTTTATTCCCAGGTACTTGATTTTTTTGGTTTCGAGTTGAAGGGAATAGTTCTCTTAATTTCTTTTTCTTCAGACTGAGTGTTCGCATATAGATAGACTACTGATTTTTGTGTATTGATTTTGTATCCTGCTACATTACTGAATTGGTCTATAGTTTTGAGTGGTTTTTCTATGGACTTTTTAGGATTCTCTGTGTATATAATCATATCATCTGCAAATTGTGACAGTTTAATTTCTTCCTTCCCTATTTGGATTCCTTGTATGTCTTTCTCTTGTCTTATTGCTCTCGCTAGGAGTTCAAGTGTTATATTGAAAAGCAATGGTGAGAGTGGATATCCCTGTCTTGTTCTTGATTTTAGGGGAAAGGCTTTCAGCTTCTCCTCACTGTTGAGGACAATACTGGCTGTGGGTTTCTTATATATGGCTTTTATTATGTTAAGGAATGTTCCTTCTATCCCAAGGATTTCAAGGGCCTTTATCATAAATGGGTGTTGCACTTTGTCGAATGTTTTCTCAGCATCTATTGATATGATCATATGGTTTTTATTTTTCTTTTGTTGATGTGTTGGATTACGTTGATTGATTTTCAGATGTTGAGCCATCCTTGTGTCCCTGGAATAAATCCCACATGGTCATGGTATATTATCTTTTGGATGCATTGTTGGATCCTGTTGGCTAAGATTTTGTTGAATATTTTTGTGTCAGTGTTCATTAGAGAGATTGGTCTGTAGCCTTCTTTCTTTGTGTTGTCTTTATTTGGTTTTGGTATTAGTGTTATGTTGGCTTCATATAACGTGTTTGGTAATATTCCTTCCTTCTCAATTATTTGAAAGAGTTTGTGTAAGATAGGGACTAGCATTTTTAAACATTTGGTAGAATTCGTTTATGAAACCATCTGGTCCTGAGCTTTTGTTTTTGGGGAGGGTTTTGATTACTGTTTCAGTTTCGCTGCTTGAGATTGGCCTGCTTAGGTGTTCCATATCTTCTTTACATATTTTTGGGTGGCTGTGTAGTTTCAGAAATGTGTCCATTTCCTCTAAGTTGTTGAACTTGTTTCCATATAGCTGTTTATAATAATTTCTGATTTTTCTTTTGATTTCTGCTGTGTCTGTTGTAATTTCTCCTCTTTCATTTCTTATCCTGTTTGTGTGTTCTCCTGTTTTTTCTTTGTAAGCCTGGCTGGAGGTTTGTCTGTTTTGTTTATTTTTTTTCAAAGAACCAGCTTTTGGTTTCATTGATCTGTATTGTTTTTTTTTTTTACGTCCATTTCATTTATTTCTTGTTTTTTTATTATTTCCTTTCTTATACTGGCTTTTGGGTTTTTTTGTTGTTCCTTTTCCAATTCTTTGAGGTGGGAGATTAGATTGTTTCTTTGATTTGTTTCTTGTTTCTTGATGTGAGCCTGTATTGCTATGTATTTCCCTCTTAATACTGCTTTTGCTGTGTGCCAAACATTCTGGAAAGCTGTGTCTTCTTTGTCATTCATTTCTAAGTATTTTTTAATTTATGCCTTGATCTCCTCATTAGTCTAGTGGTCTTCGAGCAGTGTGGGTTTCAATCTCCATGATGTAAAAGGGTTCCTTCTTTTCCTTTTCATGGTTCATTTCTAGTTTGATGGCTTAATGATTGGAGAAGATAGTAGGTATGATTTTGATCTTTGTGTATCTGTTGAGGTTTGTTCTGTGACCTAGTATGTGATCAATCCTGGAGTATGATCCATGTGCACTTGAGAAGAATGTGTATTCAGATTTTGGGGGTGCAGTGCCCTATAGAAATCTGTTAAGCCCATGTGGTCTAGGTCCTTATTTAGAGCTTTAGTGTCCTTGTTTATTTGTTGTCTCGTTGACCTGTCCATTTGTGATAGTGGGGTGTTGAATTCTCTTACTATAGATGTATTTTCTCTAATGTCTGTTTTCAGAAATGATAATAATTGTCCTACATATTTTGGTGCTCCTTCATTTGGGGAGTATATGTTGATGAGGGTTATATCATCTTGCTGAATTGTCCTCTTTATCATGATGTAGTGACCATCTATGTCTCTTTTAACCTTTTTTAGTTTGAAGTCTATTTTTTATCTGATATAAGTATAGCTGTCCCTGCCTTCTTTTTAGGTCCATTTGCTTGTAGGATTGTTTTCCAGCCTTTTACTTTCTGTCTGTGTTTATCTTTTGTGGCTGAATGTGTTTCCTGTAGACAGCAGAAGGTTGGATCCTGTTTTTGATCCATTTCACTACTCTGTGCCTTTTTATTGATGAGTTTAGTCCGTTTACATTTAGAGTTAACCCTTTGCACGCAAGGCCTTTTTCGCACGGGCACACCAGCAACTCGAGATGATTTCAGCTATATTAATATTGATACATTGACATCTATATTGGCCACTTTATCTGTCTTTTTGTGGTTTTATTCCTTTTCTTATTCTAGTCTTTTTCATTCCTTTGTTGGTTTTGGTTTTAGGACTTCTTGTAGTATTGTTTGTAGTGGAGGTTTAGTCATGATGAATTTCTGGAGACTCTGTTTGTCTGGGAAGATCCTTATCCTTTCTTCATAGAGGAAAGAGAGTTTTGTGGGATAAAGTATTCTTGGTTGGCATTTATTATCTTGGAGTTTGTTGAATATGTCTCTCCATTATCTCCTTGCCCATAGCATTTCTTCGGAGAAGTCAGATGTCATCCTGATTGGTTTTCCTTTATAAGTTACTTGTTTCCTCCCCCTTGCCATCTTCAATATTTTTTCTTTGTCCTGTATTTGTGTGAGTTTAACTATTATGTGCCTAGGTGTAGGTCTTCTAGCATCGTGGTGATTTGGAGATCTTCTTGCTTCTTGTATACCTATTTTCATACTTGGGAAGTTTTCTTCTATCACCTCCTTAAATAATTTCTCTGCTCCTTGGTCGCTCTCCTCTCCTTCTGGGATTCCTATAACTCTTATGTTTCCTTTCTTCATGGTGTCAGATAGATCTTGAATTGTTTTTTCATTCTTTTCCCTTTGTGTTTCTATTTCCTTTTCCCTTTTGGATCTTTTAATATTTGCATCTTCGAGATCGCTAATGCGTTCTTCCATTTCATCGATTCTGCTTTTATCGCTTTTCCCGGAGATCTTTAGTTCTTCCATTAAGCTTTTATTCTCCTTCTTTAGGGTCTCGATTTCATTCTTCAGATCGTTAATTGTTTTTTCCATTTCTTTCTTTTCCTTTATCATGATCTCCTTAATCATGATTCTAAATTCTTTATCTGTCAGAGAGAGAAGTTCTTCCGTGTCGTTGTCAATGAATTTTGGTTCTTGATTTTCTTTTTGTTCCATGTCCTTTCCCTGAAGGCTTGCTTGGTTGTTTGTATTTTTCCTTCTCCCTGCTTGTCTTCTGATTTATTGTAAGTGGTGGGAGATTGTGGCACTGGTATTGGCAGGCATCCCTTTGGGTGCTCCTTCTTGAATGTCGAGGGGTGGTGATTTAACCGATTCTGGCCCTGTTAGGCCAAACCCCTGGTGGTCGTGGTGGTTGGCGGTCCCAGTGCTAGCTCCACTCAGTTCAAAGAACCCCAGTACTGAGGCCTGTGGCTGGATTGCACTAGATCCTTGCAGGTTAGGGAGGATAACTTCTTAAGATTTTTTTTTTTAGTGGTTCCTGCTGAGATGGTAGTTTCAAGTTTAATTTAGGAGGTCTTCCTAGAGAGATTCATGTAAAACAAAATGAAACATATCGTGGCTAAAAAAAAGTCTAAGAGGAGAAGAAAGGGAGAAGAGAGGACAAAAAGTGGAAAGAAAGAAGAAAAAAGAATGGGCAGGGAGAAAGATGGGGAGAAAATAAGACTACTAAAGTAGAAGGGAAAAGGAAAAAAAAAAGAGAGAGAGAATATTGAATGGGGGGAGTCTTCATAGAGAGATTTGTGTGAGATCTGATGAAGTTTATTGTGACTGAAATAGATCCAGTAGGAGAAGATGGAGAAAGGAGAGGAAGAGGGGTGAAGATAAAGAAGAAAGGAAACCAGACAGGTTGAAGAATGGAGTTAAGATAAGACACTACTGAAAAATGAAGAGAGGAAAAAAAAAATTGGCGACCAAAGGAAGGAGCCACCCAGAGCTAAAGGAGGCTCTCCAGGTCCTTAGTGTAGTTGAGAGCAAGGGAAGGATTCTGTAGTCTTTTGCCCCTGAGGTGTTGGGTGTTTGGGTGGTCCCCACTGCTGGGGTTCTGCCCCCTTTCAGGTGTCAGATGCTGCTTCAGTCAGTTTTCTTTCCGTCTCTGCTAGTATTCTCACTATAGATATTCCTGTTCTCTCTCTCCTGCTGTTTCTTCCAGTGTTTACTAGAGGCTATCACTGCTGTTGGGGTTGGATCTGGTGGGAAAGAGTCGCCTGAGGTCGGCCCTGAGCCTCTCTGCCTCTGAGCCTCTGATTTCAACACTATCAGGGCTCGGCCACTTTATGGTGGGGGAGTGGGTGGGGACTGTTGGGTGTGTGTTGCCTCAAGTATTTGCGTTTTTGAGTCCCGCCAGGAGTCTCCAGTTGTTTTGAGCCCTACCCTGGAGTTGCAGTTTCAAGCCTGGGACTGAGGGCCACCTGCGGTTTTTTCTTTTTTTTCCTTTCTCCCAGTGGTGCTTCTCCCGTGCCTGGAGGGTAGCCTAGCCCGCCGTTTTTCTCTGGCATTTGCGGAGCTGGTCCTTCCCATGGTTTTTCTCTGGTGGCTCGGTGCTGAGCCCCTCCCGCATTTTTTCTCTGGTGCAGCGGAGCTGCCCCGATTGCGGTTTTTCTCCAGTGCAGTGGAACAGGAAGACCCGACCGCAGTTTTTGTCCTGTGTTTCTTCCACGCCTGGAGCCGGAAGCCTCTCCCACAGATTCTCCAGTGGCTAGAGAATATTAGCCCTACTGAGAGGGGGAGGGGACCACCACCCCAGAGTTCTGTTCCAAAGGGAAGCTAGAGTGCTGGCTCCATACTGAGGTGGGGGAGTTGCTACACTGCAGCTACCCGGGGTTTTGTTCCGGGTCCCACCAACTTCCCCAGTGCACTCTGCCCTTTCCAGGGCTCTGTTGCCACCTGGAGGGACTGCTGGTGTCACAGTCTCGAGTCCATCACTCTACTGTGCCCTGGGGACACTCTTCTGCCCACCTTTCTTTTTCTGGGTCTCAGGTGCCTCACGTTTTGGTTTCTTGGTCCAGTTTTGCATGGGGGGAAGTGGAGAGGGGATCTGGTAGTTCTTTCTTCTTAGTCTTTTCAGCTTCTTTCCACGTCCTACTCACCCATGAGGGCGTTAGATTTATGTAGCGTTTCTGGATCTTCTCTAGGTTTGGCTGATGTCCCTTTATAAGTGGCTTCTTTTTTGGGGAGTGTTGATTCTAGCGTCCCTTCACCGCCATGTTAGTGACATCACCCCGAGAAGTATGTTTTCTATCATGTTCTACATATGTATCCAAACGTCATCCTATTATTCTTTATTGAACAGTCCATCTTTCCTATATTGAAATTTGAAGGTATAATTCTAGGTATTCTTTTCTATTCCATTGACTTATCTGTTCTTCAGTCAATGTCATATTTTATTTTGTATTATATAATAATAAATACAGAATTTTCATTCAGTAAGCTTGCCACTTCTCTTTATCTTCAAAATCACCTTGATTATTTCATCCTTTTAAGTTAAAAGCATTTAACACCAGTTTGAGTTTTATTATAGCATTAATTTGGAAAAATATAATATTTAATGTTTATGATATTAGTATTCTGTACTTTGTGATATTTATTCATTTTTAGTTTATTTATATAAACTTTAAAAATTGTATGCCTTTTCTCATAAAGATTTGGTACATATATTGTTAAAAGCACTCTTAGGGGCCTTTTTGCTATTTAAAGGAGTGATACTAAAATTAAAAATTTAATTATCTGTTACTTAAGTAGAGAAATCCCACTTAGAGTTGTATGTTGACATTTTACACAGGCATTGAAACTTATAGCCAGCTCTGATATCATGCACACAGTGACATCTGACTATTATTCTGTCTTAGTACTGGCATCTCAGAATTTCCCTTTCCTTTTCCAATTCCGCATGTAATTCACTTTTAAAACAATGAATATACTATGTTTGTACACAGGCGGAGGTAGGTAGGTGTCTGTTAGTTTGAGTCTAGTCTTTAATGACACTTGTACTTAAATTCTCTAAATGAATTTTAAGTATATTTACATTTTATGAAAAATGGGAATTTGATCTTAGTTTCACAAATAAATCGTGCTTAATTGTTATCTTTTCAATATTGATAATTCTCAACAAAAGAAAATGATATATTCCTAAATTACAGCTATTTCTAGGTTATCTTTAGTATCAACATTGATTTTGGCTCTCTTGTATGGGGAGGCCAGATATTCCAGAAGAATCTCAGGTACATTTAAAGTAATATTTTGCATTACTTTGTTAGTCCCACCTCTCAGTTAGTAGCGGAGATACATGCAGAATGATCATCTCGTGTTTATACTGTGTAGCTCTCTCTTCTCTAAAGTCTGTGCAGCCTATCTTTGGCCACAAAAATTTTCTAGACAATAAGAAAAAAGAAGTTAGTAGCTGTTCTAAGCCAGAATTACTTAAAATGCAAATTTTCTAAAAGAGTGAACATCTTCTGATAACTGAAGCTTTACTTGCAGCAGGGCCTGCCCTCTTTCAGTCTGTGGAAAACAGAAACAGGAGAATGTCAAGTTTAGCCCCTCACTCTCTCTTTGGTCCAGCCCCAAATATCTTGTTGTTAAAGATATTGCCTTTATTCTCTTCAACTTAATAATTTATTAGAAAAGAGGAGCAGAAGCCAGGGGAAATTTTTTTATGTTATCCCTACATTCAAGGAATCCATGGGAGAATAATATTCAATATATTCATCTTTATGAGATAGCAATCTTATGTGTGGGGGTTCAAAATGGGAATTGTTTATGGTTTGGTCACAGACTCTATTCCACAGGCCAAACACATAAATCTCCACTCATTTTTTAGCAGAATTCAGTCCAACTCACTTCACTTACATTGGAGTTATTATTTTCTGTCTTCCAAAATGGCAATGATCAGCTGTATTGTTGAGATTTAGATCATAACCTCACATTGTTTCTTCCATTTATTAAATTTAAAGAATGTTCCATATGCTCTCTCACTTATTTTTTATTCCTATAGAAGTGGCATATCTTTCATTGAGAAATTTTATTGATGCATACATCTGAATGATAGGGAAGTTAATGAATTATATCGAGTCAGTACTTTAATAAGTAATATAGCATAGATTGAAATCTAAATCTTTTGAATTAAGGTATACAGTTGCCACAGTGCTAATATTTAGTATCCTTTTGGTGATCAATAATTCCTGTCTTCCAGAAAATTTTAATCGTTATTGGTTAGTTTACAAATTTTAATATAAACACATCAAATCCAAGTTTTACCTAAAGACCTTTTTGCTGAATAAGACATATTCTTTACTCATGTAAAAACTTCTCTGTAAACATCAAAAACTATGAAGAGTGGTGACTTACAAACTTTATCTTTCAAATAAAAAGAATTTACAGAGCTTAGAATATATATCTATATCTATATCTATCTAGCTATCTATATCTAGAGCACTCTCATCCTGTAAATTATATATATATATATGTATATATATGTATATTAAACAGGCAAAGTTTTTATTGCTATCCCTAGCTTAATTTAGAATATAACAATAATGATTTCTCTTATAGAGAAACAGGATAAAGAGGATAATCAATATTTTTAGCAATCAACACTACTGGGTAAGATTTTTAAAAAGATAAAATTAGGATTGTAAGAAGACCACTAATCTAGAAGATTCTCAAAGTAAGCAGGAATTTAAGTCATGCTTCCTTTTAGGTTAGGATACTGATAGACTCTGCATTGAAATATACTAAGATTTAATGTGGATTTGAGTTGATATACTTTATGTCCTAGATATTTGGAAGAGATTAGATTCTTAGTTTCTGGTTAACTACATTTTAATAATTATATCATTCTCTATGAATATCGTTGGGTTTAAAACTGAAATATACATCACTTCATTAAATAGCAGGGACTTCAACCATTGTCCATGCTACTAGATACTTCTCAGGGTTGTTAGGAATCTCAAAGGAGAGAATGTATGTGAAAATACATTATATACATAAATCCTTTGTGCCAATGAGGGAGTTATTGTTTTTATTGTCTTTCACTTGGAACATTCTTCAAAATGGAGCATTTATTATTAACTCATAATTCTAGAGATAAAGTTATGATCTTTAGTGATGCCTTGGAGAATTTCATTGATGGTTGCCTACTCACCCAGATTTGTCTTCCTGGAAGTTAAAATCCTGAACTTCACAAACAGGTAAACAATACTGTGATTTGTTAATGAGCACTCAGTGGGTACTAAAGTGAGGACAATAACTACACAAAAATTGATACAAAATGTGCCAATTCCTTGCTGAAATTCTAAGAAAATGTGCTGCCTTCATTCTCTCTCTCTCTCTCTCTCTCTCTCTCTCTCTCTCTCTCTCTCTCTCTCTCTCTCTTTTATTCTATGCTCATTACCTATCTTACACTTTGTTTCACCCAGTTTGACATGTTCTGTTACTTTACTAAAGGATGTCTCTCCAGTGATGGAATTTTTCTGAGAAATATGGAGAAAGTCTATTTCTGGGACTTCATCAGAATCCTTCTCTAAGTGTATCAGAATGGAATAAGAACATAGTTTGGGATATCTGCTGTTAGAAATTAGTCATCCATTTTTTTCACAATATAATCAAATTATTTTAAATTTCTTAATTGAGTAACTAACATAGGTGTACAACATAGTATATGATTTAAGGTGTAGGTTCACACCTTTTCAAATGTATGTTACTATATCATACCCACCACCAAAACACCAGCAATCCTCGCTCATAGCCCAGTGGGTTCTGTTTGCTCCCCACCCCCACCCTCCTCCTCTGGTAGCCTTAACGTTACAGTCAGATTTCTAGGGTGTATTTTGGTTTAATTTGCCTGTTCTTTTTGCTTTGTTTCTTTATATCCTGCATATGAATGGAATCCTCTGCTATTTGTCTTTTTCCTTCTCATTTATTTTGTTTATCATAACCCCTTCCAGTTCCTTCCATATTATCAAAAATGGTAAGACTTCATCTTTCTTTTATAATTGAGTAGTATTCCCTTTTATAGGTACACACAGAATGTATATTACACACACAAACACACACTCACATACACACACACACACAAACTTTAATTCACCTATCTGATGTTGGGCACTTCAATGATTTTGTAGCTTGGCTATTGTAAGTAGTGCTTCAATAAATATAGGTGTGAATATATCCCTTCAAATTACTGTTTTTGCATTATTTGATAGATACATTGGAGTGGGATAACTGGATCATACAATGCATATATTGTTAATAGTTTGAAGAATCTCCATATGTTTTCCAAAATGGCTTGATCAGTTTATGTCCCCACCAACAGTAGCTAGGGCACCTTATTCTCCACACCCTGCCAGTACTTGTGTTTCTGTCTTTTTTATATGGGTCTTTCTCACGGATGTGAGTTGATATCTCATTCTGATTTTGATTTGTATTTCTCTAGTGATAATTAGTGATGAGCCTTTTTCATGTGCTTGTTGGCCATGTTTATGTATTCTTTGAAGTGGTGCCGATTTAACTCCTCTGCCCATTTTTTTGAATGATTTCTTTTTTTTTTTTTGAGATGTATGAGTTCTTTGTAGATCTTGGATATTAGCCTCTTGTCATATATATTCTTTTATTCAAAAGGGTGTATTTTCACTCTAATGATTATTCATTTCACTGCGCAGAAACATTTTAGTTTGCTGTAGTTCCATTTCTTTATTGTTACTTTTGTTTCTTTTGCTGTTGCAGTTGAGTCCTCAAAGGCATCACTGAAGCCAGTATTACAGAGTGTTTTGCTTTTGTTTACTTTTATGTATTGTGTGGCTTCAGGTCTTACATCCAAATATGTAATCCATTTTGAGTTATTTTTTGTGTACAGTGTGAGATAGTGGTCTAGTTTCATTTTTTTTTCAGGTGGCTGTTCAGTTTTTAGTATAACCTACTATTTATGAAATTAATTTCTAAATTTGAATACCTTGTAGTTCCTACTAAAAGCTTTGAACCTAAAATTGAAAAAGAAAACCTTTTAGCATTGTTTTCCAGTCTAAAGTTTCTAGGCATTCACTAAATCCTGAGGCCATGTCCTTTTTCCATTAATTGATATTTAGTAATATTTAGAGTATTTTGTTGACTTTATTTTTATTTTTTCTGTTTATTCTTTATACCTCCACTTCTGATTCCAATTTACTAATTATTACAATTTAACAGCTCATTTTTCAATACTGAAAGTACATATATCCTAGAAATTAAATTAAACAACATCTTTTCATTCCAAAAATGTAAGCCTGCACTTAGGAAGCTGAAAACATGGCCCTGCTCCCAGCATAAACCATCTGACTTCAGGGACATAATTACAGGCAGAAATTGTGACTTAGGTCCAATTATATGCTGGGCCCGAGCTGGATGCCTCCTGTTTCTTCAAAGATAAGTAGCCAAAATTAGAATTTAAATTGTCAGCTCAAAGAAACCTACGGTGTCGTTGGATTGTGCTGAAGAGTCATTGGGAATCCAGAAAGGCAGACTTCCATGTCATTGACTTATTTCCCTGGGCTTGACCAAAGCACATAACTTAAGACACTTATAATATACTTCTCAATTACTTAACCTTGTGCTTCATGAAAATATTTATTTGACAGAATGTGTTTCTTGTCAATATAAAAAAATAACTCTATTTTCCCACATTGCATATATGGGGCAGGATATGGAGAGAAGAAGAAAAATGGAGGAGAAAATGAAAACCTCTTGAAATTATATAGTAATTAGTTTTTCTATTTGAAAACCCTCAGTTTCATTAAATGGCAATGATAACCAGCAGTAAACTACCACCCCCTGGAGAGAGGAAAAATGTCAAATTTCATTCTGAAAAGACTTTCTTGCAAAAACACAGTCAATTCAGTTTTATTCTGAAGATTTATTTCATACCAGTCAAGCTTCTCAAGATTAATTCAGACTTGTCTTCCAGATGCAAGGAATGTGAAGAACTAGAACATCTATCTGGTTTTGTAACATTTCGCCATCTCTAAATATTGTATACGGATGGCAGAAACCATATTATCGCAAATCTGCATTAGGAAAACTTCAGTTCAAGCAAACACACGCTGATATAGCATTATATGTGCAGGTATGTCTGTGTGTTTTTGTGTGTGTGTGTGATTTTCCTTTTGGGTGATATACTTGTATATGTACACATCTTTTCTTTATCACATAAATAAAATAAGATAGGGAAAATCTATCTTATCCTTCCAAAGAGTTGTGTCTTACTGTCAAATGCTATATGAATTGGTTTCACTCACCATAAGAGAAGTGACATGTTTGAAAACAATGTAGCAGTTCTTTGAAACTACATTAAGGAGGTCCAGAATTAATTCACTGGATAACTAGCTGATTTTGGTGCCAAATCACAAAATGCGTGCTACAACTGAAAAAGTAAATAGTCATTTTTTCACTCTCTAGTTTTTCCTTGTGAGCTGACAAAGATCC
Organism: Scalopus aquaticus; assembly: GCA_004024925.1. Lineage (NCBI taxonomy): Eukaryota > Metazoa > Chordata > Mammalia > Eulipotyphla > Talpidae > Scalopus > Scalopus aquaticus. The sequence continues at coordinate 42,936 of PVIJ01008308.1, forward strand.
ATTGTAGAATATGAAATTACAGAATAGGGAACCTATTACATACATATGACAGATATTTACAGTACCCCTAATTTCTTTCAAGGTGTATTTGAATGAAAATAGTTTAAGCGAAATTTAGTATTTTCCAATGAACATAAACAGTTGACAAATAATTATATAAAAAGATGTCCCATATCATACATCATCTGGGAAATATAGTTAAAATAACAATACTACTACACTCTATTAGAATAGCCAAAATGCAGAATGCTAACACCAAATGCTATGGGGAAATGGAACAATAAGACCTCTCATTAACTGCTGCTGGGAGTATAAAATAGTACAGTTACTTTGGAAGATTGTTTGATTGGTTTGTATAAACCAAAGCATTAGCTTACTATAGGCCTTGGAATCATGCTCCTTGGTATTTACCCAAAAGAATGAAAACATGTACCCAGATGTTAATAACAGCTTTTTTCAAAACTTGGAAGCAACCAAGATGACCTTCATTAAGTGAATGAATAAATAAATCATGGTACATCCAGACAATAGAATTTTCTTCCATGCTAAGAAGAAATAAAAGTCATGAAAAGACAGGGAGGAACATTTTCACTAGTGAAAGAAAACAATCTGAAAAGGCTACATGCTGTATGATCTCAATTATATGACATTCTCAAAAAGGCAAAACTACAAAAACAATAAAATGATCAGTACATTTGTCCAAATTTATAGAATGCACAATATCAAGAATGAACTGTAATATAAACTATGGACTAGATGATTATGATGGTTTAGTGTAGGGTCATCATTGGTGAAAAATGTACCATTCCGTTGAGTGTTGCTGATAATGGGGAGGCTATATTTGTGTGGATGCTGGGAGTTAATGAGGAATTTCTGTCCCTTTGCCTCAATTTTGTTGTAAACCTAAAACTGATCTATAAAAAAACTGATCTATAAAAAGTCTTCAAAAATGTCAATATTCTTTCTTTGGTAAGGCAGGAATCTCTAATTCTGCTGCCTGAATTTGTTATAAACTAGGAGTAAATGTCAAAATTGTGGAGTTGTATGGTTTATAGATAATAATGTTAATGGTAGGTGTACTTAATAGTGATTTAAACAGATCCCTTTTCTTGTCTCCCACACACCTAATAATAATATCCAAATTTATTGAGATTTTACTAGTGTTATGAATTATACTAATTGAGTCTGGTAGATACACATAGAGGAGTGATTTCAAGTGATTGTAAACAGCCTTTGTTTGGTGGTCCTAGAACATCCACCTGACAAGTTGACACACACTTGACCTTTTAAAATGTAAGTTAATTTCTACTTGCCCTTTTGTATGACAGCCTTCTTTTTCTTCACTGCTCTCCCAAATATGAGATGTGTCCTGTCTCTTTTTGAAAAGTCTTCTCCATCTTTGGAATGAGTAACCTGATTCAGGTGTACTAGCCTCTACTCTCTTTTGATTTTTGTGACTTTCCTTGTTCCAAGAAAAGGGACAGTTGAAATAGTTTTCTATATCCTATATAAATATATTGGAAGTCGCTTCATAAATATTTGTTTGAATTTAAGATTATTGGCAAAGTTGTTTTCAATAGGTATGTAAGAGTCCAGTGCAAATATTTACCATAATTTACTGGACTACTTCTGTATTATTAAATATTTTCCCAGCTTTTTATTTTTAAGAAAGAATATTGAAGTATGTTCTTTTGCACAGCCTATTTTTTGTTCAGGATCTCTTCTTTTAGACACATTCGTAAATACAGTATTACTTGGTTAAAGAGAATAGGGACAAACTGTTGACTCCAGTTCAGTCAATGAGGAATCAGTGAGTCACCTTGTGCCATCGATTGCTTGTATTACTTTCAGGTAGTGGATTAAATCCAAGCATTATTTGTAAAATATTTTCAATATTTTACAAAACAAGAATAATAGCATCTACATTACAAAGTTCTTGTAATTAGTAAATGAGGTAACTAACATGTAATGCCTGAAAGTTGATCAATATAGGGTAAGAATGCAATTAATTTTAGTTATTATAAAGCAACTACAATTTTTCTAGAGATTTTGCTAATGGCTTTCCAAAATGATTTCAGCAATACACATTGCACTAACAATGATAATAATTAAGTCTTGCCTTTTTAAACACTTGGATTTGTATCTTATCCAGCAGTGTTCTTGTATATTTGTTGTTTTCTAATCACATGTGTAGTGTAGAGTCAAAATGCTCGAGAAAAATATGAGGACAGATATATAAGGGCTTCTATAAGATATATAAATCTTGGTTCTGTATTTTCTACCTACATGGACTTGGAAATTTTCTCAATCTTTTATATTAAGATACCTCATTTATAAAATGGAAATAATAATTACTTCTCTTTGCAGGAATTAGAAATGAGATATAACTAAATTATTTAGCATGAATTACATACTCAAAATAAGGTTCTCATCCTTAAATATATGCTAGAATTACCTAGAGATCTAATATCCCTCTGTATCCCAAATTAAACTTATCAGAATCTCTGGTACCAATATATTTTTTACAACTTCACAGATGGTTGTGATTGTTAATAATGGGTATTATGTCCTTATCCATGTCATACAGATTGATAACAAATGTATAAATGATGCTACAATTACAAATCACTTTCATAACCATAATTTGATTTAGTCATTATAACATTATGAGCCATAATTTTTATTGAAAATTACTACAATTAAAAAAAAGTGAGTAGATTCTGAGCTATAATGATTAGCAAGGTCCACACAAGATGCATTGCTTCACCCCAGATCTAATGTATTGCTTATGTTGACTCACACACTTGTCACTGAATCTGCTTGCAAATCTCTTGCTGCATTTATATTGTGTATGATAGCACCACTAGCACAAAACCTTCAAACCAGAGACAGTCAAATACTTTTATAAATTCTTTGAAGATAATGTACAGGATTTTCTTTTGCTTCCTAGTCAGTGACATGATATATATATATATAAAAGATCTATATCTATATCTATCTATATATCTATATATATATATAAATGAAAGGTTTATAACAACACAGGATTACTTGCAACTTGTTGAAATTATATATATATAAAGGTTTATAACCTTTCATTTTTTTGTCTACAGATATCAAAAGCCTAGGTCTATAGACACTAAAACATTTTAAAATCTTGCAAATAAGAAAATAACCAGATGGAATTTTGGGTTTTTTTTTAATTTTTTCAAAGACTTATTTATTTATGCATACAAGCCAGGGTGTAAGCCAGAGGTTTAGAGGGTGAACGGATTCACCAGAAACAAAGTGGGGAGCAGAACAGGCAGATTGACTGAAGTACACTGCTGAGGGGAGCAGCAGGCGAGACAGGAGAGGTCTGCTGCACCATGTGGGAATCTCCCTGGCCAAGTATCTAACTCGTGCTGCAGTGGCTCTGGATAGCTTCAGGGTGCTGCACTTAACCAGTTGAGCTACCAGGGAGGCCCTAGATGGAATTTTGAAAAGGGAAACCCTCATACAGAATCCAACAGAAAAGATCCTGCTGATGAATGAAAAGGTGACTTTCTGGATTCTGCCTTAATGTAAGAACTACTTTATGGACATTTTGACAGAATTCCAAAATCTAAGAAATTTTTTCTCTGTAAAAGTGAAGAAGTGAATTCTCTTTTTTTCCTTTTAAGCTATTCTATCGTCTTCTATGCACCATTAAGAGCCAAAATGAATGCACTTTGTAAAACAGTATCATATGCCACTCTCCTGCACAAGCTAAAAAGCAATAATATGCTTTCTCTGGCTCTCCCATATAAGACTACTTGATTTACACTTGCTCATATTGTACCGCAGTTTTTAAAGCACAGCTTGGAAATGGATTTTGCATCATAACCTCTCTTAAATTAAAAAAAGATTTTTTCTCAAGACTGCTGAAAAACTACCTGTTGGGGCCTCTTTCAAAGATATATGGGGTTCCAATATACTTGTTAAAATAAGAGTACTGTTGACATAATAATATAGCTTGAATGGAAAATAATATACCTTTAATAAAAAATAGTACATCAATACCACTACTCAGTATTTAGCATATATAATGTAAATTTTCTAGCTGCATTTTCCAATAGGTAATGACTATTTTGAGTTGTACTCATTATTACTATTCCTAACTATTCATTTGTCCTATTTGTAGATATGATGCCTTTATGAAACATACCACTGAACACATACAGAATAAAATTCTCTGTTGATTCAGTGTCCCCATTAGAGATATGCTGAAAATCAAGACTCTATATGCTACAGTATATATTTTAATTATACTTTTATAAACTTGAGTGAACTATAATTAAAATGTACTTACAGAGCTACAATATGAAAGATCTTTTATGTTAAGAGAAAGATTATGGAAAATGTAATTTACTACTTAGTAAAACCAGGAATTCTTTTCAAAACCAAGAATATTATTTATATGTTAGGTAACTTTATTAGCAGTTATTATTATCCTAAGCTAAAAAGTTGAATCAAATGTTTTATAAGGTGGTATTAATAAATGTACAGTGATTCCATTTCAAACCCCAGAAGTGTCTCTACCCTTAGTTCACTTAAGGAAGAGCAGACTGTTTTTGCTATTTTGATAATTGTTTTCGCTCATTCCGTATCTTGAATGTACTTTGTGCGAATTGGCTCTGATGCTTCATGTTGGCACATTGTTGCAGGATTATCTATGTAGACTTAAGGGAAAAAATGTTAACAATGTGTACAATGCGATGTTCCATGACATGTCACTTTCAAAAACATAAATTTCTTTTAGCAAGAACACAAAATGCTTCATGTTTTTGTGGCTAAATTATCAGTAATTAAAATAAGCGCATAGCTGCATTTATTCCCTACTGCAGTTAGTTATTTAAGCTGTAGCTACATAATTCAGTTATTTTTTAAACACTATTACAAGTTTAAAAAAAAGGGGTTATTTTTCTCTTTCATTCTATCATTGAAAATTCAGAGAAAGAGTAACAGTCCTTCAGCAAAAGTATTCTTAATAAGGCTAAGACAAAAAAAAAAAAAGAGAAGATTATTGATTCAATAATAACAGCTCAGTTGTATGGAGAGTTGTGTTTTTCTCCCCCGAAAAAGTTTGGCAATAGTTTGATGTGAAAAGCTAGTTAACTATTTTTAATTTAGGCATAAAATAAGATGAAGATAATTTTATGCTCAAAACAGCCTTTATCATAAAGTTAGGATGCTCAGGGGCGATAACATTTTGTTTATCAGGATTATAACTTCTGAATCTATAAATATCTTAGCTACAAGAGTATGTTAATCAAATAAACAGGCTGCCTATATTTTTAAACATAGATATGATAGTTTCACTTGGCTCCAGTTAATATGAAACAAAACATTGTTGGTTCAAGTTTTTGTTTCCCTTGTAATATCTGACAATTTATGGTATGGGATTTCCCCTGGAAATCTCACTGTCTCTGAATGTCTGCCACAAGGCACATGAGTTGCTAACTCACAGTTTGTCTTCAGTTAATTTCCATGATCTTGTTGCTTTCAGAAAATAATATATTTGTGTGTGTGTTATTTGTTCAGTATTGATAACAATATGATGATTGGTCACTTTGTGGTCAGAATACTAACATAGACTCCAAAATATATATTGTAATCAGAGTGCATTTGCTATACTAGGAGAGTTTAGTCATCTCTGAAGAACTGACATCAACAAGGGGATGGCTAAGATCTCAGCAGTGAGTCAATCATTCCCAGAGACGCAACAGGAGATTTTCTCTTCCCGACAGAGACTTATAGGTAAAGGAAGTGTATTATTTGTAAGAGCCAACAGTTTGTCCTCAGTCAAGGTCATGAGCATTTCAGAAGAAAATGCACAAAATAGATGTAATGTGTTCTTAACATTTCCAAGTGCTAGAGACAAAGACAAAATTTACTTGGCAATAATAGCAAGCTATCATAGATCAGGAAGCAGCACTCTCAAGGAAATTGAGTCCATGCTCTGCACAATTAAGCACTGCTGCTAACCACCCAGGGAGATGCTTTATTGTGTTTTATATTTTCATAACAACCTGACCACTTGGTAAATTTAAATAAAGGCGTTAGAGGCTACAGTAATGACTGCCCTGGCTAATGAGATGCTAAATAAAGGAAAGAGGGAAGAGATGGAGGGAGGAAAAGAAAGAGGGAAAGGAAAGGAAAAAAAGAAAAGGAAAAGATAAACACAAATCACATTTCTAAAAAGACATACATGCTACATAATGGTTTAAACTAATACAGAGCTATGCTTGTACTTAAGGAAAAAATAATAAGAAAACCACAAAAAACATCCTATGAGTACTGAGATATATTATTGCAATAGATTTGCTATAACTTCAAACTCAAAATGCACAAAATTATTTAAAATTTATTCCAATAGAATTTCATCAAAAAACAAGCTGAAAATGCCAAGTAGTGATGGCTGGAACTGCCATCATGAACTCAGATTTGAAAACCATGGCACAATATTAGCATAAATCAGTTTCTTAACATTATGATTAAAGTCTCTTTCTTTTGTCAAAAAAAAGCACTTTGTATTGTAGAAGTATTTTTCACATTAAAGGGTAGAAATAAGGGAAGGAAGCCAATAACAATTTTTGAGTATCTATGATGTGTTATTTTGCATTCTGTATTTTATCTCTTTAAATATCATAGTGATCTTTCAAGATAAGAATTAACAACCCCAGTTGACAAAAAATGAGATTCAGAGAAGTTACTGGACTTTGCTACTACGTGAGAGAAGTGGGTTTGTCCTTTAAATTTGTTTTTCCAAGTATAATGAATTATTATGAATGTAACCACCATCTCGGTGGCCACCAAGCTAAGATTAAACATAAATATATTAATTCATGCAAAGTGCTCAATGTAATACCTAACACTGAACTCTCTAATTTTTTTATTATGATGTTCATTATCATATTAGAATTCTCCTTTGCATCCAAGTAGTGCTCTATTAATTTCTGCTTAAGAGCTCTCTTAGCAGTTCTTTTTGTTAGCTTTCCATTGCTAAGTTTTAATTTAAGTTCCCGTCATCTCTTGGCTTGATCATCATAACAATGCCCAAATGATTTCTTACCCCTAGTTTTTCCACCACTTCTCAAAGCCATTCCTATTCTTCATATTACTATCAACATAATTTTTTAAAATGAAATTTATGTTATAGCTTTCTGCTTAAGAACTCTCAACAGTTCCCAATAGGAAAACAAACAAACAAAAAGATCCTTTTATGGTATAAATGGCCCTATGTAGTCATCAAATCAAGAAGACATGAAAAACTCCATGCACACAAATTTGACAACTTAGATGAAGCGGTCCCTCCTTGAAAAACAATATTAAGCTAAAAATGTTTTTAAAACTATAGCATCATGGTCTGGAAAAGTGAAAGTATCACAAACAATGAAGTAGAAGAGAAAGCAATCAAAGACAATCACAATTATATCAGAAAGATTTAAATAACCAGGAATAAACTTAACGAAAAAAGGTAAAGTATGTATACAATGAAGACTATCATGTACTGTGAAGAGACATAGAAGACACAAAGAAATTAAATGATACCCTCATCTGTGGATTAGAAGAATTAGTGTTCTTATCAAGTCTCCACTGACATCCTTCAAAGAAATGGGAACAAACATCTGAAATTTATATGGAACAACAAAAGATACCAAATAGACAAAGCAATCTTGGCAATAAAGAAAGAAGGTACCACATCTCTGTATTTCAAACTATACTACAAAGCTATGGCAATCAAAACAATATACTATTGGATTAAAGATAGACACTGAAACTGATGATATAGAACTGATAGCACAGAAATAAATCCACATTTATATAGACAGTTAATTTACTATAAAGGAGTCAAGAATGTACACTGGAGAAAAGAAAGTCCCTTCAAAAAATGGTTTTGATAACCATATGCAAAAGAATGAAATTAGACAATTAGACAATTATATCAAACCATACACAAAAATCAATTCAAAATAGATTAAACACTTGGGTATAAGACCTGAAACCATAAAATACACAGAAGAAAACATAGGCAAAACACTCTTTCACCTTAGCCTTAAAAATGTTTTTGGGGACTCAACTCCAATGTAAGGAAAACAAAGGCAAACATAAATGAGACTACATCAAACTTAAAACAGACACATAACCTTCTGCATAGTGAAGGAAACTATCATTAAAATGAAAAGACACCCATTGACTAGCAGAATATTTGTACATCATATATCTAACAGGAGGCAAACATCCAAGATCTACAAAGAACTTATACTATTTAAGAACAGCAGCCACAAATCAATTAAAAATGGGAAGAAGACATACAGATGGTCAACAGGCATATAAAAAATCCTCATCATCATGTATCATCAGGAAAATACAAATCAAAACAACAATGAGATACCATGTCGCTCACTGAAAATTGCCTATATAAAAAAGACGAGAAATGACAAGTTCTGGAGAGAGTGTAGAGAAAAAGGAACCCTTGTACTCTGTTGGTGGAATACAGATTGGTCCAACCCCTACAGGAAATAGCATGGAGGTTTCTCAAAATATTCAAACTAGATGCACCATATGGTACAGCAATGCTACTCCTAGGTATCTGCCTGAGGAATGTGAAAACACTAATTTGAATGAATATATGCTCTCCTATGTTCACTGCAGCAATATTTATTATAGTCAAATTATGGAAACAACCAAGTGTTCATCAGCAGAGCATTGGATTAAGATGTAGCATATATACACAATGAAAAACACCTCAGCTATCGAAATAAGACGAACTCTAGTCATCCGAGACAACATGGGTAGAAATATGCCAAGTGAAATAAGACAGAATGAGAAAGACAAATGGTGGATGGTGTCACTCGTATATGGAATATAGAGAAACAAAACAAAGGGTCAAATAAAAAGAATCAGATGAAACCAAAGCAAACCCTAGAAATAGGATTGCAAAACTGGTGCTAGTAAAAGGAGAGGGAGTGGGATTCTGTGGACTCTGTTAAAAGACTGTTGGTGCCTTGGTGGTGGATGTGAAACACCACCACATTTGAACAGGTGTAAACCTATCTCTCTGAATAATACACAGTGTTGTAAACCAATGTTGCCTTAGGTAAATCATGGGGGCAAAATACCCCATGTTAGCTTAGGCCGCATCTTTAAGATCATATTGACAGAGGAATTTACCATCTGTCAATCTGAACAAAATCAGGGGTTTGGGGACACCCTGAAGACATTATGAGGTTTCTCTCCCTGATTCTCAGTCTCCCACCCATTGCAGCAAGGGTGTGCAGGACTAAAGCTTCCTCTAGGTTGAAATGAAAAAACAAGGTTTATTATGAAGTGCCCATAAGATTAGGGAAGTGAACAACCTTGGAAACTAAAGTTAAATTATGACACATTTTATTCTGAGTTTAAAATCTTGAAGTGTCATTCATTTTCCCTCAGATTATGCCATAATTTTCATGAAAATTCCTTAGAAAATAAGAATAACAACAACAGGGCCTCCCTGGTGGCACAGTGGTTAAGCACTGCGCTGTGGAGCTGTCTGCAGAGGCGACTTGAGTTCGACGCCCGGCCTGGGAGATTCCCACATGGCACGGCAGACTTCTCTTTCCTCACCCGCTGCTCCCCTCAGCAGTGTATCTCCGTCGATCTGTGTGTTCTGCTCCCCATTCTGTCTCTGGTGAGTCCTCTTACTGCCCCATGCCTCTGGCCTATACCCCAGCTTGTTCATAAATAAATAAATGTATTTTAAAAAAAAGAATAACAACAACAACCTGTTTCTTATTTTTGCACATTTCCTTAGCAAAAGAAATCACTGGGTTCTTGTTGAATGGCACTGGGCCCAATTGCTGCCCTGCTGAGTGACCACTGTCATCTTTGAATAGGCTTTAAAAAAATGTTCTAAATGGTTGAATAATACTTTCCATTCTTGTATGTAGTTTCAAGAAATGTATTAAATTACCTGGATTCAGTGAAGAAAAGAATGTTATCACAATGACCAAAGATATCTCAGTGAGAATACTTAGCGGCAAAGGTAGATACACAAAGAAGATTAAGCTACAGGTCACTTTATGGCAGACAACACTAGCAGACTGATTTTGTTCCCCGAGGTCACCGGGAACCATAGTTTGTTTCTTTAAATGTAGTGTTCAAATCCATACCTTTTTAGTAAAATAATCTTAGTATTATTTGAAAACCCTTAGTATTCTCACAAGTTGCAAAGTAAAAGAAATCTATTCAAGCTAGAATTGAAAAAAAAAAAAGAAATGTAATTCTACAGTTCACATGCAACCGCGGATACAAAAACATTAACCATTAGAGAACTCCTTTGTTATGGAGAAAATTACAATTATTCCTCAGCTAACTCAAAATGTGGATATTTTAGGATAGATCATTTTTCCACTTAGGTAATGTGGATACTATAAGTCGTTATTAGCAATCATTTTGCAAAACAGTGACATTCTTTTAAATGTGATACCAAATAATTTACCAAAATCCCATATCTGATCACTACATTTTATTATTTTTGAATGTTTCTCAGCTACCACAATCATGAGCTGACAAAGCTTTGGACAGTGATAAAAGTCGACCTTGCTCTTCTGCTGCATTGCTTTAATTGCTGTGAATATTAAACTTCTTATAGAATGCTCATAATACATATGCACAATATTTTTTTCATGAAGTGCTCTTTGTATACCATATGTACCTATTTAGTAATACAATATGCTCTGGATGGTCAAGACCTTAAAAATATATAACTTAGAGTTTTTTAGTGGACCAAGATGGATGAGTGATATAGGCCGATTTAACTTCCTGCCTAACTAAAATCCCGTCGAGGATTTGAAACAATGACTGTAAGATATGGGCAAAAATTGTAAGTATTGCAGAAGGTATTCCAGTAACAAGAAGGACCAAAAGTCTCAGTAGATTAAACATAACAAAAATGTAATTCAAAACGGCGCTATGTAAAAATTCAATTAATTATTGAGCCATGGTCATCACAGACACCAACAGATACAGTAGAATATACGCTGCATGTCAACTGAAATGTTTTCTTAAATCGCACTAGTAATTACTACATACAAGAAAAACATTAAAAAATTGTCAGGTGGTAAATTACACAATAAATCAAAGAAATATTCAAAATTCTGATTTACATAGAAATAACCAAATATCAAATTTAAAAGTTAGAAATCAATAATAGGAAGCTGACATCTGCTTTGCAAAATATTTGGGATAAGAACCAATCATGTACAGTCTTCCAAATAACTAAATAAGAAGTTACAATATAAATTAAAATGTAATTCAAATTAAATTAATAATAAAAATACAACATGTCCAAAATTATTGTGGATAAAATTGGTAGTTTCCCAAAAACACTTTGGTCTTAAATTCCTATATCAGAAAAGAGAAAATACTGAGTATTAATGAGTCTCCCAATTTAAGGAATTAGAAAAACAAATATAGGATAAAACTAAAGAAGGTAATCAAAACAAAATTAAAATAAAAATTGAACATGAATTAATTAATAATAGAAATAACAAAATTAGAGATAAAACAACCACATATTTTGTGTGAAAGAATCAAAAATGCAAAAATTGGCAAAGTTATCTGAAAACGTTGATTGATATTAAATAAAATAAATGGGAAAATCAAAACTGATAAAAGGGGTAAAGAATATATGCTGTTGGGGCCTCCCAACACACAGGGGTTAAATTCTCAGCACTATCAAAGTACCAGCCACTACAGCCTGAGTTCAAGCCCCAGCTAGGGAGCTAAACCCACATGGCGCAGCAGACCTCTTGTCTCTTCCTTGCTGCTCTTATCAGCAGTGTATTTTTGTCTGTCTGTCTGTTCTGCTCCCCACACAGTTTCTAGTGAATCCTTTTACCCCACACACCTCTGGCCTACACCCCAGGTCTTGTATGCATAAATAAAAATAAAATAAATCTTAAAAAAAAAGAATATATGCTGTTAGAGAAGTGGAGTAATTTTAAGAATAAACTAAGAAGTACAAATCAAATTTTTTAAATATTCATGAATATGATTCATTAAAAGAACTTAGGATGAAATGCTATACAATAAAACAAAAGACAAGCCACAAAGCACACATAAAAACAAATAACTGCTTTCTATAACTTCAATATACTTTTTAAATCACTAAGAAGAAGCAAACTGGGCAAAATTATAAACATTTACTGCACACAGGAGTAAATCAAATGCCCAGCATATGAAAAGATGCTCTATTTAGAAGTAATCATAGCAGTGTAACTAAAATGGAAAACAATATCTTCTCAATTGGCAAAGTATAATGAATCAATAACATCAAGGGAGAGTGTGGGTATAAAAGGAACTAACTATTCTACTGCTAGGTTTGAACCCTGAAAAAATTCTGTGGTTTTTTTTTTTAAGATTTATTTATGCATATAAGAACTGGAGTGTAGGCCAGAGGTGCAGGGGGTGAGAGGATTCGCCAGAAACAGAGCGGGGAGCAGAACAGGCAGATGGACCGAAATACACTGCTGCGGGGAGCAGCCGGCAAGGCAGGAGAGGTCTGCTGCTCCATATGGGAAGCTCCCTGGCCAGGGATCAGGGATCGAACTTGTGCTGCAGTGGCTGCGAATAGCTTCATAGTGCTGAGACTTAACCCGTTGAGCCACTGGGAGTTCCCTGAAAAAATTCTGTTTGCAAAAGTCACCTAATTGACATACAAAACCATTTTTTTTTGCAACAGAATAAAAAATCAAAATAGTTCCCCTTGTATAAAAATGTATAAACATTGCAATAAACTACCAAATAGTAGTTAAAATTGATCAATTATATCTGCTGGTACCCACAAGGTGCCATCCAATTTTGTATAAAATGGAAGAAATTTGCCACAGAGGACAGAGAACATGTTAATAGTATGATACCATTTATGCAGATTCAAACTCCCTAGACTATACAGTTTACACTATTTTATACATATATAAATATAGTCAAACATACATGCGTGCCTATGAATGATGCACACCATGTTTAGGGTAGAGCTTAAGATGAAGGCAGAAAAATGAAGCTGCTGAATGCATTTCTATCATTTTATTTCAAAGGAAAAAAAAATCAGAATTAAGCAACGCAAAATGTCTACAGCTTATCAAGTCTCAGTGGTGTGCACTGAATGTCAGTTCTCTTATTCCCGTGGTAGTGTATTTTAAATTTTGGTAATAAAATATTAGTTTTAATAATGATGAAATATATCAGAAATTATTTAAATATTCACAGTAAAGATGAAATAATCTCATTCTTGACAATTCTGCAAAATCTTCATTAGAAGAAGTAAACATTATGCAGAGATTGTTTCCAAAAAAGTCTAAATGTAACAGCATAATTTATAAATATTTTCTATACATTCATCAGACGTGACATTAATTAAATGATATATACACAGTAACATTGTGCTCTGTATTTTTAAAACATTATGGAAAACAATAGAAAATAGCTAAAATATAATCTCATTACACTAAGAACACAAAACTGTTGGTGTTCTATTATTGCAGTTATATTAAATTAGAAGTTCATATAGGAAAAATTAAAATCAATTGAGTTTAGGGAAAAAATGAGTAAAAATTATTTGAACATTAATACAAAAGGAAGAGGGGAAGTATAATGTAGATAGGTACACATATTAAAAGCAGATAAAAATATCAAATATCAAATTCTAAACCTGTGTACGTCTTTGTTCTCAGCAGTGACAAATTTTAGAAAGAGATGCTGAAACCCGGCTTACTGAGTTTTAATTCTGTTAGGAAAGGCATAAGGCATCCAATACCCTCGTCAGCTATTATTTGGTGAGGTAGGTAGTGACAAAGCAAACTATTCTTTTTTAGATACTAGAAATGTAGTTATTACCTGAAAATACCCCGAAGCACAAGGAAAATGGTAGACGTATCACTTGCAGAGCAATGATTATCTACTGTTAACAAAAAAAAAAAAAAAAAAAAAGGAAGTATAAGAGCTCCAAAGCTGTTCTGGTCCCAAGACCTCTGTGGCGGACCCACCTTCACTTTGCTACCACCTTCCCAAGCGTAGTTTTTCGGCAGACTATGTGCAGAGGCTTCCTCTCATCTTTAGTTCCCACCCTAAACACAAGCGCCAAATAATTACAATCATATTCACCATCACAGAGGAAGAACAAGTTCTTTGGCTTTCTGCCACACTCTAGTGAAGTACCAAAAGTTGTCAGAATTCTCTTTAGTACAATGATATTTAATGCTATACTTAGAGTGCCTTACCTGAAATGGAAACAAATATTTTTAAAAACAAATTAAAAAGAGAAATTGATTTTAAAGTAGAGTTAAAATTGAGACAGCTCAGAAATGTTTTTTTTTTTATTTCAACTCTATGAAATACAAAAGCTAAAGAAACATCAATAGAATTTATGGAACTATGAAATCAATGTGATTTTATACAATCTCAAGTGGTAGCTTTAAGTAAGCCTTCCTCTTTTGTGTAAATTACCTTGAGCAGAGCTCTTTATGAAATAATGTGCCATTTACTGAAATCCTGTCTTGGTGTTCTGCTCTGTTAGTCAATACCTTCCATTAAGGTTGGGCCAATTACAGAGCACAAATGCTATTTAATTTTTTCTTTCTGCCAATACAAAGTTCAATATTTTTCTTTGGGTGGAATGAGATTTTTGTTGTTGTTCCAAATGAGACTCTACACCTGTTTATTGGGATGCTCCCAAATTTTGGAAAAGTGTTTTGAATCTCTTGTTTATTTTTTCATCCCGCTTCAGGCTACAGAGGAAAAAGAGATGGATTAATTTCAAGGAGTTTTACATGATATAGCAACTCCTTTGACAAGTGACACAGTGGATAATAACAAAAAGATTTTCTAACACGATTGGAAAATTTGTAAGAAACCATTTAAGGTTGATCTCTTAGTATATAGTTGACACATTAATTTTTATTAATCAATATTAATGCAGTTTTATGCTTAACTGCATAAAATTCTGTTGATCATCTCTTAAGAGTCTAGTCTTTCTTCTCAGAATACTTTGTAGTATTCAAATCATATTTGTACATGGTGATTGCATACATTCCAGTGAATACTAGATAATATTACAGTTTGAATACTGACCTCATGATCGTGAATGATCATCTTTTTATAAATCCTATCTCAGAGGAGACAAAGGAAATAATGACTAAGACAGTCAATATACTTAATATTCTTGGTTTGAGTTTAACATTTCATTTGGCATGAGATCCCCTGTAAGTTCACAGCAAGGGTAGAGACACATTTAATAAACTGCTACTGGCTAGTTCCCATTTGGTCTATTTTTTTTGTTCATTTACATACAAACTCAATATTTCTGTCAGCAATGCATAGTTAGATACTTAATTATTCAATTTAGTTTCACATTTGAGTGTAAATTAACAAGCCTGCCAATTTCTAACGATAAGTTTTCAGAGGTCCTTGACAAATATGATTTAAAATATGGTCTATGGACAAGACATGATTTCAGCCAACTCTCCCTTCACATTACTAGGGTAATGACATTCAACTTGAAATTGTCTAAAAATATCTAGTTTGAGGTAAAGATTATAGATGGTTTTATGTGAAAAATAATCCTGGGTCTGCAAAAGTAACAGGGAAATGTTCGGAAGTAACAGTGTGAGGCGAGAAAGAAAATAACGATAAATAAAATTGGTGCATTTACCAACTAGCCACAAATTCAAAAGTTAAACACAGTCAGATTCTAGGTGATAAGGGTCATTTTCCAGACAAGACATGTGAACCCACACCATCTTGAACAGTTTTCCAGGAGGGTGATATAACTATTCATTTCTTTTGGCTGTCCTTAATTCACTAACATAAGTTATCTTTCCCATAATGGTTGCATTATATTAGTCAGGCCTCTGAAAAAACAGAGCAGGGATAACCAGATCCTGTGAGCTGGTTTTCACCTGAGTCAAGGAGTCAGAGATGTGTGGAGAAGAGATGAAGACAGTATAAACAAGTAACATTTATTCCAGATCTCATTCCAGTTCCTTATTGAATTTTTCCAAATCTCTTTACTTTCATTTTTAATTTCTTTTACTGCCTATATATCAACTCATCTAATCAGTTTTGAAAGAAACAGAATATATAGCATAAATTCAAGATGGCGTGGTTTTGAAGCAAATTAACTATGAAATACAGGTAAAACATCTGATAGATCAGATGACATTTCAAAGACTAAGATTACAGTGAAATATATTTGAGAGTCAGAAGTTGAAGATGTGGGTCTGAGTGAAATTAATAAGGTATATATTTAAAAAAAAGGAGGGGGGAAATGCCAGTGAGGCTGTAACTCACTATTTTACTGTATTTAAATGTAAGAATTTTAATTGATTCTTCAAGGTTACAGAGGCCTGAAGATTAGCAGTGAAACTTTGTAATAGCAATAAAATATCAGAAATATAATTTATTTAGTTCTGTATCAAATGTATAATAGATAAATATAATGGATAAGTATACTGTGTGTGACCTCTAAAAATATTCATTATCTCAATGCCTTCCGGGTGGAAATGTTGAAAATCTAAACACTAATTTTCAGTATTTTCATAATGTTGATTACTGGATGTCAATTCCTTCACCAGTTAGTTATACTGGATCAAGATTTAAAAGGCACAGATGTGGTAGAGCTCATTATCCTGGTGCTAGCACTGCTGGGTAACATGAATGAAGAGATCTGGCAATTTGGACATGATTATGGTCACTGGATGCATGATTCATGTTATGGAACCAAAGTCAAAATATAGACCATTTCCATCACCACAAGGATCACTCATTTTTCTTTTTCATAATTACACCCGTTTCATTACTAATCAGATCTTAACCCCTGGCAAACACTAGTGTATTCTTCATTTCTCTATTTTCTGTCATTTCAAAATGTTATTATATTGTTAGCTAGCTCTCATAACATAATATTATGGACTGGATAGCTAAAAAAACTGAATTTATTTCCTAACAATTCTGGAGACTGAAGTTCAACATCAAAATCTTGGAAGAATCAGTTTTTTTTCTGAGGGCCTCTTTTCTTGATTTGTAGGTAGCCATCTTCATCCTGCATCTATGTATATCTGAATTTTAATCTCCCCTCTTTATGTGTAATTGGTGGTTAGAACTTCATACAAATGTTGGGTGGGAAACAATTTAGCCATAACTGTTATGTGAATGTAATCATATAGTATATAATCTTCTGGAACTTTTTTCACTCAACATAATTCCCTGGAGATTCATTCAGGTTGTTGTGCCTATCAATAATTTAGTCCTTCTGATTGCTAAGCAGTATTTCAATGGTATGGACAAAGAACATCAAGGTTGTTCAATCTTTCTGCTAATTTGAATAAAGCTGATATAAACATTCATGTTTATATGAGCATGACTTTTCACTTCTATAGGATAAATGCTCAATGGTATGTATAATTATTGGGACATAAGGAAGTTCTATGTTTATATTTTTATATATGAATTTCATGTATTCATTTTCCATCTGTGACTCTCTTTGGTGACATGCCCCTGCCTGGTTTTTGCCCATTTTCGACTTAGATGTTTATTTCTTTACTGTTGAGTTTTAAGAGCTCTTATTTGTTTTAGAAACTAGTTTTCTGTTGGACATATAGTTTGTGATTTTTTTTTTCCCAGCCTGTAGCCTGTGTTTTATCATTTTGTCAGGTTTCTGCAGAGTGGTGTTTTTATTTCAATAAATTCCAGTTGGTCATTTTCCTATTATGATCATTCTTTCATTGTTAAAAATTGAATTTAGGAATTGTTTGTCTGCATCTTTATCCCCCAAATGTTCTCCAAACCTTTTTTTTTTTCCTAAAAGTTTTATAGGTTTACATGTATGTGGTTAGCTATTTCAAGTTAATTTTTTTAAGAGATTCGTTTATTTGTGCATACAAGCTGGGGTATAGGCCAGAGCTGTGAGGTGGTGAGAGGGTTCACCAGAGACAGAGTGGGGAGCAGAACAGGCAGATCAGATCGACTAATATGCACTGCTGAGAGGAGCAACCGGCAAGGCAGGAGAGGTCCTCTGCACCATGTGGGAATCTCCCTGCCGGGTATCAAACTCATGCTGCACGGGCTCTGGATAGCTTCATAGTGCTGTGCTTAACCCGTTGCACCACCAAGGAGGCCCCATTTTGAGTTAATTTAAGTGTAAGTTGTGAGACTTAGGTCTGTATGTTTTTTTGTTTGTTTGTTTTTCTTTTAGCCTGTGGATGTCCAATTGCTTCAATATCATTGAGTGCTGCCCTAAATTTCTCAAAAAACAAACAAAAAAAATCAATAGGGTATATTTATATAGATCTATTTCTGGATTCTCTATTCTGTTCCATTGATCTATGTGTCTATTCTTCTACCACAATCACATAGTCTTGAATATTGTATCTATGTTGTCTTAAAACCAGGCAAAGTGATTGCTCCCAGTTTATTCTTCTTTTACACATTTGTTTTAGCTATTCTATTTTTTTTTCATTTCTATATAAATTTTAGAATAATCTGCATAAAAAAATTTTGTCAAATTGTGTAGGAAATTTTTTATACGTGCCTATCATCTTGCCAAGAACTAGTACGTTGAGTCTTCTAATCATAACCTGGTATAACTCTCCTTTTATTTATATATTTTTTTGTCTTTTTAAATCAGTTTGATTAGTTGTCAGCACATAGGCACTGTAAATACTATTACATTTATGCCTAAGTTGTTCTCTTTCTGTCAGATTGTAATTTCAATGTTGCGTCCACACATTCATCACTAGTACATAGAAATGCAATGAATTTTTGTACTTTATCATATATCATGTAGCTTTGCTAAACTTACGATTATTTTTGAAGATTCCTTTGGAATTTTTACATTGAAAATAATGTCATACAAATAACAACAGTTGTATTTCTTTCTTCTGAATACCTTTATTTTTGTGCTATATTTCACAAACTACAACTTCTAGCACTATGTTGAATTAGAGCAGTAAGAACAAATATACCTGCTAGTTATAAATCTCAGGAGGAAAGGATTCGAGTTTCTACCATAGAGGAAATATTACCTTAGATTTTGTAGATGCTCTTTATCAAACAGAGGATGCAGCTCTCCACTCCTATTTTTCTGGGTGGGTTTTTTATATTCATCAAGAATGAGTATTTTTTTTAATCAAGAATGTGTCAAACTATTTTTCTGTATAAATCAATATACTTTTATTTTTCTTATTTAGCTAGCTGTTGTAGTTGGCTGATTATACTAGTCAACATTGAGATAGTTATTGACTTAAAAAGGCCCTAATCTATAGTATCTCAGTGTGCTGAACATGAATATAACCCTGAAAATTTTTTATTAGCTCTCGTTCTGAAGATATTTCATACAATTCATTTTATATGTTTCACTGTATAAATGTATCCAGCAGGACTGCAAAAAGATCCTAAATCAGACTAGAATGATGTAATATTGCATCGCATTGCATAATACCATCATGCACACATCATCCAGAGTTGATTGCATCATTTTCTGATGCAATGCAATACTACTGCTAGGGGCTGCTGAAGTAAGCTGATATCAGCAGTGCACTATAGAAAGCCCTGTTGGAAAGGTTCAGCATTGAAAATGTTTCAGTCTTTGTGCGAGACAGTTTAAGCTACTGTTCCATAGAACTGTTATCATTTTATCCATTTAGGCACAATACAAAACAGTCATGCTTCAAAAGTGCATTCATACCATGGATGACTTTTCTCTATTTGTGGGGAAGTGACATTTGCCAACTAGAAGAAAAGGATCACTTCTCAAGTGAAGAAGGCTTATGATCTTTACTTTGGATGCAAGGTTGGTGACCAAGACAAGCCTTGGGCCCCGCATATATGCTGTACTACATGTACAACACAGCTTTCACGGTGGTTCAATGGCAAAAGACCATCCATGCCGTTTGCAGCCCCCATGGTGTGGAGAGAGTCAAGCAAAGACAGAAAAAACTATTACTTCTACTTGGTTCCTCCTCTTTCTGGCAGAATAACAAAGCAAAAGAAGTTGAGAATAGTGTACCCAAACATTCTGTCTACATTGAGACCAGTTCCACATGGTGAGGGACTTCCCATTGTAGAACCTCCAGCAGAAGATTCTTTTGATTCATCAGATGAGGACAAGGGTGCGCCCACCTGTTCTTCTCCTGTTCCATCAGCATGCCAGTGATCCAGATTTTCACTGTGGTGCATCATCAACCCCTCACAGACTAACACAATGACCTGGTTTGTGATTTGGACTTATCCAAGAAAAAGGCAGAATTGTTAGAATCAAGACTCCAACAAAGGAATCTTCTAGAAAAAGGTGTCACAATTACTTTCTGTCGAAAGCACCACCAGCAGTTGGAGCCTTTCTTCAGAAAGGAAAGTCCTCTGGTATTCTGTTCCGATATTGAGGGCCTCATGAATGCCTTAGAAATCACTCATGACCCACAAAAATGAAGACTGTTTCTAGACTCTTCGAAACTGTGTCTTGAGGCTGTGGTTTTGCACAATGGAAATCATCTTCCATCTACTCTGTTCCTGAACAGCTGTACAAGAGACAAGCAAAGAAATCTAAGAAGTAGTCTATGACTTGATTTGTCACAGGTATTAACCATAGGCCTATTACTATTGGCATGCATTTCGTGATGTAAATATCCATTTATTGCAGAATTACAAAAAAAAAAAACCTAGAGCCAAAATTAGAATTTGACTGTCATATTCATTTTGAGCACATACAAATTGATAGGAAATGACTAATTTTATTTCAGTAACAAGACTTTTGTAAAAATTAGTTGACCAGTGTAATAGGACTTTCAAAGAGAAGAATTAAATTTTCTTCAATGCTTAATAATTCTACTGCACAGAAATAAAAATGTGTAATATTCAAACCAAGTTCTAGTTCCAGCAGAATGTTGTAGATGTCCTTTTATTATTCCTCTGCCTAAGTAAAATGGAAAATCCTGGATATTACATGTACAATATTCATAAGAAGATGCAAAAAGTAGAAAAAAAGGAGGTAGATTTTCTAAAGAAATCTCAAGCAGAGTTTTCTTTTTGCCTCTCATATCCTGCAGAAACTGAAGAAGCAACAGTCTGGAAACAGCTGTTGTTTAGGTACACACTAAAAAGCACCAGAAAAGTCTGCTCTCTTGTGCCAAAGGAAAGGACTAGGGCAATCCCAACAGACAGAAATATTTTAGATAATAATCACTCTATTCTACCTAAGCACTGCAGAAAAACCTGTGATCACAAGTTCATTCATAACAACAAAGGTCAAGTGCTTAGCCTTGGCTTCCATCATCATGGAATTTTATCAGGTGCCCCAGGGCTAGTCTCAGTGCAGGCTAGGTAGGGAGGCAGGACTTTTATCTCTGTCAGCCAATAATGAAGTTCCTACTATCACCCACAAAATCATTGTCAGTCATGCCCACTGCCATCTGACAATAAGTAGATACTCCCTACAGGCAAGATAGTGTAACAGAGGCCTAGGGAATTCCCTCAATTCCTACAATTTTCTCTTTCCTAACATTCCCAAGAAAGTTGAAAGACACTAGGCGAAAAGCATTCCATGCTTGTTTCGCATCACCCTGCAGCAAATTGTTGAACCAGTCATCTTTGAAGAGCTCTCAAACCTGAGGGCCCACAAAAACTCCCTCTTTAATCTTTGCTTCGCTGAGTTGAGGAAATTTTTCAAGCAAGTATGGGAAAGCTGGCGAGGTCCGGTCCCTGGCTTTCATGAAATTCTTCATCAAACCTAGTTTGATGTGAAGGGGTGGTAGCAGGATTTTGTGAGCCTCGACCAGAGCTGGGTGTGGATATTCTTCTCTCCAACTGCTACATTTTTGTCTGTGAGTCCATTCCTTCCGCAAGTAGTGCAATTCACTTGCTCGGCTATCCCGCTCACAAAAGAAACATGTATTTTGCATATCCCTGCTGCAGTCCCATTAAAAGGGCAACTAGCTTCAAATAACCACAGACATGCCAGCTGTACTTGTTATACTCAATGAAATTCAGTAGCTGCTTGCAGCTATCGTATGTCTCTTTCATGTGGACAGCATGCACTACTGGAACAGATGGAAGACAGTTTCCATTGTGCAAAAGCACAGCCTTAAGACTCAGTTTCAAGAATCTAGAAATAGTGTCCATTCTTGTGGGTGATGAGTGATTTCTAAGGCATTCATGAGGCCCTCAATATCGGAACAGAATACCAGAGGACTTTCCTTTCTGAAGAAAGGCTCCAACTGCTGGTGGTGTTTTTGATAGAAAGTAATTGTGATATCTTCCTCTAGAAGATTCCATTGTTGGATCTTGAGCCTAGCAATTCTGCCTTGTTCTTGGATAAGTCCAAATTACGAACCAGGTCATTTAGTTCTTCCTGTGTTAGTCTGTGTGGGGTTGGTGATGCACCACAGTGAAAACTTGGATCACTGCATGCTGATGGAACAGGAGAAGAACAGATGGGCTCAAGAACAGATGGGCTCACCGTTGTCCTCATCAGATGAATCAAGAGAATTTTCTGCTGGAGGTTCTGCAATAGGAAGTCCCTCACCATGTGGAACTGGTCTCAATGTAGACAGAATGTTTGGATAGACTATTCTTGACTTCTTTTGCTTTGTTATTCTGCTGGAAAGAGGAGGAGCCAAGCAGAAAATAACAGTGTTTTCTGTGGTTGCTTGATCTCTCCATACCATGGGGACTGCAAACAACATTTATGGTCTTTTGCCATTTAACCACTGTGAGAGCTGTGTTGTATATTAGCACAGTATATATGCGGGGCCCAAGGCTTGTCTTGGTCACCACCTTGCATCCAAAGTCAAGATGATAAGCCTTCTTCACTTGAGAAGTGATACTTTCCTTCTGGTTGGCAGGTGTCACTTCCCCACAAATAGAGCAGAAATTGTCCATGCTATTAACACACTTTCGAGGCATGACTGTTCTGTACTGTGCCTAAATGGATAAAATAATAACAGTTCTTTGGAACAGTAGCTTAAACTGTCTCACACAAAGACTGAAAGATTTTCATGCCGAACCTTTCCGACAGGGCTTTATACCATGCACTGCTGACGTCAGCTTACTTCAGCAGCTGCCTGGCAATAGTATTGCATTGCATCAGAAAATGATGCAATCAACTCTGGATGATGTGTGCATGATGGTATTATGCAATGCATTGCAGTATTACATCATTTTAGGCTGATTTAGGATGTTGTTGCAGTCCTACTGGATAAATTTACACGGTGAAACATAAAATGAATTGTATGAAATATCTTCGAAATGAGAGCTAATACAAAATTTTCAGGGTTATAGTCATGTTCAGCACACCAAGATACTACAGATTAGAGGCTTTCTAAGTCAGTAATGATCTCACTGTTGATAGCGTTATTTAACCCAATATGATTATAATGGCCTCAGAAATTAAGTATATTAATTTAAATATACTTTGGCCAATATAACTTCTCTTCTATAAGAGTTGAATAACTTGTCATTACTAAACTAATTGTTCAACTTTCTACATTTTTTTCTGAAGTTAGTGGTAAGTCCTTAAGATGAGTATTGAGACTATCTAAAACAAATTATTATATATATTATGTATGAATAAAATCATTTTTGGAGTTCAGCATTTCTTATAGTTGTGTCCTGTTCTAGTTTCCCAAAGAAGAATTCTGTGTCATTTGTTTGAGAATAAAGGAAGTGTTAAGCTCATTAAAACAAATCTGGCTGCATTCCTTTACACATGAGCTGATTTTAGAATGTGTCATTGAGAACCAAAATGTCCCCATTCTAGGTTTGAGACTTATCTTTTAAAGGAATGTTGTATTTTATTAATTCTGAGATGCTTTTTCTTTACACATATATTATGTCTTCAAATCGAATGCATTCTGTAGTTGTGGTGGAATAGTGATTATCAGTGCCCACAGTTGTGCAATGCAAGATTAACATATGAAGTGAAGGTGTCCATGACTCACATGAAAGTTTCCTAGAAACTAAATGGCTGTGATAAGAGTGGAATATGTGGTAAGGCAAAGGATTCATGCTTTATTCCCAAACCAAGACAGAACGACAGCTCTGATATTTAGTTCCCAAGCCAATGTAGGAACCATTTCTCATGACTTTTAGTGCTTTTATATTATAGCTTATTTTTTTAAATTCTGTGCCCCCAATGCTTCTGATGAAAGAGTTTGATATTTTGTAAAAAAATATGGCACATTCATGACTCTAGATAGAAAAGTGATTCCAAATTTCAACCTCTAAACATGAATTGTCTAAAAGGAAAATCTTGGCCGATTTAATTTCATGTATATTTTATAAATGCGCAGAAGTATACCATAAAACATACCTTTCAGTAAGTATAGAATAAAATTCTGTGTGATAAGAAAACATGCATTGTTGTTCCACTTTCAGTATGTATATTTTTTGTAGATCTTCATAATGGACATTTTCCTTGATAGCATGTGTGTGTGTGTGTGTGTGTGAGTGTGTGTGTATACTGCCTTGAGTTTATGGAATCTTGAGTAATAGAAAACAATAGATCCCTTTTCTTGTAGCCCTGGAATTGTTTTGCATACAACTCAATAAGTAAATATATAAAAATATATCATATATAATTGATCTATATTAGATTTATATATGTCTATCTATATTTATATATTCTATCTATATTAGATAAGTAGTATCTAATATAGTATATTTACTTATAGTATATACTTATAGTAAATTTAGTGTACTTATATACTAATAGTATAACATATATATACTGCTGAATACTGTATGTGGTATATATGATATAAGCATATTTCATTTTAGATACCAGTAATTTAAGGGTAAAAGATTAAAAAAGATTAACTATCTGATGGAATTCTCAAAGGATTCATTTTGTGAATGCATGGGTTGACTCTTCAAGGCAGTGTTATAATGTTCAGTATTTTCTGTGTGTATTTGATCATGGAATATTTTTTCTTATAGATCCTCTTACTAAAACACATTGGAAGAAGGTTTTAGCAATATTTCTCAGACTTCTTTCATGCCATCATGCTCTGATTTTTTTTCTAATTTTCTGTACCCTGTAGTACTTACCATGTTGTCAGAGTATATTCCTTGCTAACAGTTCTGTGACTGTTTGCCACTTTCCTCAACAGCTGCTACAAATTTTCACCATGTTAGAATGTTATATTTCATATATTTTTATTACTATATATGCCTACCTAAAGGTAGGTAGATGTGGTTCCATTAAATGCCCATTGAATAGCTCACACATTAGCTTCATTTTCACAATGCTCAAGAAAGGCAGCATAGTAATGGTGTGGGGGAGGGCAGGGCAGGGTTCTCGCTGGGACCCAATGTGCACATTGTACTGTATGCTACTGGATTTTTCACTTCATTAAGCCTGTGAAAAATCAGTCCTTTTATCTAAAATAACCAGTAGGACAAGAATTCAACTTAAGAAACTTTAAGTGCATCTCTGATTTAATTACCTATTCTATTTGACTTTCCAAACTGTATCGATTATCTATTTCAGTTTAGCATGCCTTTTAATTCATGTTGCCCAAATATTCTGAATCATGTTGGAAGTTTATTTTCTTTTGATATTGTCTTTAATAAGTCATTGTTTCATATACTAGGTGAAAACAAGTATAACTAAAGAAATAAGTGAAGCATTATCATTCCCTGGCAAATTTCTTTGGACCGAAAGTTCCTGCAAATGGAATCTATGATCTATTCTTATAGCAGTTACCACAGACTCATTGAAAATACTTGCTACATACATGTATACATGCTGCTTTTATGCATATTGAGCAACAAAATGCATATTTGACTTATCTGTCAGGGAATCGAGCAGAGTATGTGAACACTTAGAGAAAAAAACCTGCATAAGATGAACAGCTTATGCTCTACATCATTATTAAATGTTTAATGTGTTAAGAAAGTTGATAGGGAATAGAAGGAAATGTTCTATACAAGGAAATAGGATCAGGAAGCATTTCTAAAGCTAAATTCTTTCTACAGGTATTTACACAGAAAATACAAATTATAAGTGCTTCACTCCACTATTTGTTATTATGAAAAGTTACATTTGAGTAAAGTGTTGTTATTCTCCCCCTCAATTAATAGTTAATTACCCTTATAGAGGTCTTTCTGCAGTTGCTCATTATGGAATTCAAGCTATACAGCTTTTTTTCCCAAAACAGGTAAAAAATTATTCACTTAAACAAGAAGTTGAATAGGTTAAATGAGAAGGAAAACTATATAGGCAGTGAAGCCCTCAACTGTTAAAGCGCAGGGTTTTTGTTTGTTTTGTTCTGTTTGTACTTGGTTGTAGGAGCCATAAGGCAACATACACCAAAATAGGTGTGAACCTACACCCATAAATCATACACAATATTAACAAAATAAAAAATAATTTAATAAAAATAAGATAAAGTGGTCTCTCTCTCTCTCTCTCTCTCTCTCTCTCTCTCTCTCTCTCTCTCTCTCTCCTTTCTCTCTGTCACACCTTTAATTCTTTCTACAGGACTGCTCGTTCATCTTTTTTAAATGACAACAGCCATTCTAGACTTATTAAGTAGAAACTTGACCGATAGCAATGAAAAGGTCACCTGTAATTCAGACTACAAGTGATAAAAATTTAGGGGTGAAGATCAACAGACACTGGAAGGAAAATTGAAAAAAATAGAAATAAAGATTTATGGATGTGAAGCTATTCAAAGAAGACCAAACCGTGGCAGTCTCTGAGAAATCAAATTGATGACCAGAAAATAAGATCAGATTAAGAAATATGAGATTGGCAGGGTCTCCTGAGGCAGGCAGGGGACACTGAAATATATTTTTAGCCGATTATGAAGGGTCTCAGAACAGATAACTCTGAAATCCTTTTACACTACATCACTGTGTGTCAAATATTCCTTGGGAAACTCAATTACCAAACATCCCAGACAACATGAGTGGCTCTTGTTGAAGCACGAAAAACTTTGAGAGTGACATGAGAAGCCAAATAGGCTTTCAGATTTCAGGAAAGTGTTTTAGAAGCAGGCATAAACCCTATAGATAAGTACCTGTTACTTGTAAAAGGGAATTAAGTAGATTAAAAAGAAAGAGGTTTAAGACTGTTCTGAGCACAGATATGCATTTTTATTTATAATTATTGAAGGTACCCTTCTCTGCAGCCTTCCTCAGCTTTAATTCACAGTAAATAAGTACAGGGAGTATAGGTATCAAAGGATTCCTTATGAAGGTGAACAGAGAACAGGCTTTTTTTTTTTTTAAAGAGAAGAACAAGGTCGAATTACTGAAATAAGTATTAGAGGAAAGAAACAAATTCACTCTGAGAACAAGAATATACAAGAATTAATACAATAATAAATGTTTCTTCTTCAAACTGAATTGCTGAAGGGATAATAATAGTAGTTAGCATTTAAATTCAACACTTACTGTGTGACAGAAACTATTATAACTTTTGATGTAGGAACTTTCATTTATTATACCCACTTTACAGATGAGGCAGCAGGAATAAAGAGAGATGTGACTTTTCCTAGATCTGAGTTCAGCTTGGCTTTGGTCCAGGCCGTGCAGCTCCTGGGCCTCTGAAAACTACATTGTAATGTCTCTAACACAGATACTTCCTTCTGTACTTAATAAAAATAAACTAAGATGACAAACTATGTTAAAAATACCTTCTCAAATGTGTCATTTTCCAAACTTTACCTACATTATATTGTTTAACTCTAAAAGGTAATTATAGTTAACATCCCTGTTTGACAGAGAATGGAACTGAGTTACTCTAAAGTTAAGTGGCTTGATCTAGGTCAATGGTTTTCTATTTTTAACAAGAATCACCTTGAAAGTTTATTACAGCACAGTTTATTGGCTCCAGCTCTGGAGCATCTTAATTCAGTAGATGCTGTTATGATCTGGGATGTGCAGATACTGCTACCCAGACACCACAGTTAAGAATCGTTGCTCTAGGTAATGCTGTTAGCATTGAACCCACATGTACAGAATTTTGAGTCCTTTCTTTAACAAACACAAGTCTATAGAAGTTTTTGATTTCTATTAAGCATGTATTAATTGAAACAGCATCTATAGCTCATCAAACAAAATTATTCAGACACTATGATCAAGAGGAAATATTGAAGTCATTTTTATAAAAGTCATTTGCCTCTAATCCTTAAAGAAAGGCATGCATTGCTTGCAGCATTCAGTATGCAGAGATTGAATTTAGTACAGATTTCTGACTTTTCTCAAGGCATATTCAACCAAGAAATAGTTTTTAATCAAGTGTCATTGTAAATAGAATTACAGTCATTCTATTTTAGAGAAGAATAAACTTTGTAAAAGGAGAGTTTTAATAGATTCCCAAGTTGATAGTCAGTGCCAAATTCCATGTTCATTTTCCACGGATGAGTAATTTGCCAGAAATGACCCCTTTGTCTTCTAATATCCTTGTGCTTCAAATTTGTTTTAAGTACATGATTGTCTAAAATTAATGGTGGAATTTAAATCCCCCAGGCTAACCTTGCATCTAGGCATGGGATTAATTCTGAGTTCTAATCAATGGGATGTAAGCAGCAGTGATGTGTACCTTTTCAAGAATCAGTCTTTAAGAGAGATGATTTTCTCTTCCTCCCCCTTTTCTTGTCTTTGTTAGCTTTATCATCCCTCTAGACTCTCACACCATCTAGCTGATCCCTGCATCATACTCAAGCTACGACTCGAACTCTGGCTGCTTCCTCATTCTGTCACATATCTTCCTATCTTAGTCCCTTTGGCTTTGGAGATGACAAATCTACCACCTCAGGATGATCTGAAGGCCCCAGCATTACTGTTTATCATAGTTCTGCATTAAAATATTTCAGTTAGTGCCATCCTTTTCCTGTAGAGACCCAGCTAACACAAATAATTCCTGCTTCATAAAATTTAAATAAGTTAATACATATGAAATGTGTGTAACTGTCTAGTATGTAGTAAACCTTCAATAAATGTTAGTAATTTATACATCCCAAGCATAATCATGCCTCCTGAGGGTGATCTGTGCATTAACAATGCTGTATCTACAAAGTGTGCTTCAGTGTCTCTGGCACATAGTTGGCACTCTATGCTGCTACTCCATGCTGCTACTATTATTAGAGGGTGCCATTGTTTGCATGTACACGTGGCTACTTTGTAGGTTGTGTGAGTTTCAGTAAGATGATAAGTTCAAAGTAGAACCTTGAAGGAAAAGAAAGTGTTTCATCAAGCAAATATATTTTGGTTCCTGTAACCAGTATATGAAAGGCAATTAAATCAAGTGGACTAGGTTTTGTCTTCCGTTGAGTGCCTGAGAACTTGCTGGTGTGGCAAACCGTGAAATTACTAATTCTGCTCACTAGGTGGTAGGTTCATTTGCATGGGGGGCATAGGGCAAGGATGAGGGAAGGAACACAAGGAAAAACACAAAGTGTCACCCTTTCAAAGTGCAGAGAAGGGAGAGATTGTCACACTAGCCCTAATTACCAGAAAGCAATTGTAAGAAAGAGAGGATTAGTTTGAGTTGGAAATAGTAGTCTTTGGCAGGTAGGGTTGATCATTCAAAGTCTACATTCATGTGACAGAAAGGCATTTGTTGGGTCCCACAGCAGAGTAGCTACCTCAGGAGTGCCAGCCAAGTGATATTAACTGGACAGTGGGGTGTAAAATTCCCGCAGGCAGCATGCCTGTCTGGAACCGATGAAATCAAGAGAGCCCAGTTCCAGTGGCAAAGGACAGAGGCTGAGAGAAGCCAGCCTGGCAACAAGAAACAGAGAAGGCAAAATAAAAACCAAGGATGAAAGCCTCAGGGTTGAAGAGTCACTCACTCTCAAATACTTGTCAGAGCAAAAGAGAATGGTCAAAATATGGATTTTGAAATGCCAAATCTACGCTCTGGACTTCACTTCTTTGAAAGTGAGAAGTGTTGGGGTTTCCAGCTGGAAGGTATTACAAGTTGATTTTGTATGTTGAAATCCTAACTCCCAGTATCTCAGAATATGACAAGAATAAAATTTTTACAGAGGTAACCAAGCGAAAATGAGGTCCGCTGGGTGGACGCTGATCCAGTATGAATGGCGGCCTATAAAATGGGGAAATTTGGGCAGCTCCCATCTACAGACTGCCCCACTGTCTACGCAGGTGTCTCTTTTCACAAAACTGTCTCTTTCAGAGGTAGGCCTTTCTGCCCTCTTGTGTCTATGCAAGTGTCCTTTCCTTTTTTTTTTTTTTAAATAAACATGCCCTTTTGGATATAAAAATAATAATAAAGTAAATAAAAAGGGGAAATTTGAAGACAGATACCCACACAGGGCAAACACTATGTCAAGATTAAGGCAGATATTGGAGTGACACTTTTTTGTATGTGAAGGAACATTAAAGAGTAATAGCAAACCAGCAGAAGTTAGGAGAAAGCCTTCAAACAATTCTTGCTCACAGCACTCAAAAGGAACCAACCCTGCTGACAACTTGACCTGTGTTTTTAGCTTCTAGAACTGTGAGGCAACACATTTCTGTTATTCAGATCACCCTGTTTGTGACACTTTGTTTTTTGGTTTTTTTTTTTCCCCTAGAAAACAATATAAAACCTGCCAATGAGGTCCTTATATTCATTAAAAAATTTAAATAAAAATAAAAATAATGATCAAAATAAAACAAAATCACACAAATTATCACAGCCATGAGTAGGAAGTTTATAATCAGGTAAATGAGAAGTACAGAAATGTGCAGGTTCCAAGCATATCATGATACAGGAAGTTGAATGACTCTCTCAGCAATGCAACCCCAATCTCTAGCTCAGTGCTGTTGCTTCTGGGTTTACTCCAGTCCCTGCAAGCTCTGTTCAAATCATAAAAAAGATGGGGCACATCATTCCAGGTTTGAGAGACCTTCAGCTACCAAGCAAAGCAAGTTAAATAACTTTTCTAGAATTTATATCAATAGACCTTTTATCTCCCATAATATCCAGCAATGCTTAATAATTTTTCCACTTCTTGACATGTCACAGACTCTTGAAAATTGCTTAACTGAAGATGTAAATGGATGAGAATATGTGGAAAAATTTATATATTTTTCAGTGTGATTTCTTCATTTACTATGCTCTTCTTTGTTATGAAAACATATATGGGTATTTTTATTTGAAAATGAAAATTAAGAAACATAAGAAATAAAAATCAACAGATAAATCTTGAAATATGAATTATTTTCTTTACTTAAATATTTTCACAGTCCTAGAAGTATTTACTCCCCAAAGAGGAGGATATTATCATGTAAAACTTCATCTTGAGAGGCTAGAAATCCTAGATTCAGCTACTGAGACATTTGAAAGGTCATTTAACACTTTTGAGAATCTCTTTGCTTCTGTAAAAAATATAACTTTTTAGTCTAATCTTAATATACTGTGATTTCTATAGTAGAGGATGCCAAGATTTGAAACAGTCAAATTTTTGTAAAAACAAATTAATTTCTTCAAATAATTTCTTCACTTAAATTTTAAATGAATTACTCATTAAAAATTACCTTGATCATTAAAATTTTGCATACTCATTACTGGAATATTTTTTTACATCCATTGATCTTTATTTATTTATTTTTTAATATATATTTTTATTGTTATTTATGTTATTTATGTATTTTACATTTTGTATTCCCCTTGGGTAGCCCACCGCCAATTCACCCGTGATCCATCTCCATGGTCCCTTGTGTTCTTTTCTATTCCATTTTGTGCGCGATTTTCCTTCCCTCCCCCTACATCCCCCCTGCCCCCTGCTGACTGTCTCTCTACCATTTGGTTTCCTTATAGTCCTGTTATAAGTGAAACCATTCGATATTTTTCTCTTTCTTTCTGGCTTATTTCACTGAGTATGATCCCCTCTAATGCCATCCATGTCGCTGCAAATTGCATGTGTTTATCTTCTTTGAACGCTGAATAGTATGCCATTGTGTATATGTACCACATCTTCTTGATCCAATCATCTATTTTTGGACATCTGGGTTGCTTCCATACCTTTGCTATTGTGAACAGTGCCACAATGAACATACGGGTGCATGTATCCTTTCGGATTAGTGTTTTTGTGTCCTTTGGGTAAATTCCCAAAAGTGGGATTGCTGGGTAGTATGGAAGCTCCCTGTTTAGCAGTTTGAGGAATCGCCATACAGCTTTCCATAGTGGTTGGACCAGTTCACAGTCCCACCAGCAGTGTAGAAGAGTTCCTTTTTCTCCACATCCTTTCCAGCATTTGTTGTTGCCTGTATTTTTAATGTGTGCCATCCTCTCAGGTGTGAGGTGGTATCTCATAGTGGTTTTGATTTGCATTTCCTTGATTATAAGTTATGTTGAGCATTTTTTCATGTATCTGTTGGCCATTTGCTTTTCTTCTTTGGAGAAGTG